>JAHSPW020000007.1:25676558-25916558 GCA_019985065.2 Arctostaphylos glauca | reverse complement strand
AGTTGTTGGCGTGAAAAGTGAGGCTGATGTAAAAAATAAAAAATATATTTATTTTATTAAAATTCTTTAAATTTATTATTCTTATACTGAAAGCCTGATAAACCTACTTTAGATGAAAGAATCATGGGTATGAACCGTGAGATTGACTTATTCCCAAGAAAATCTAAGGTCTTGTTTAGGATGTTCAAAAAGCTACATTTTCAACATCATATAAATATTTTTTGAATTTGAGGTTTTTTTTTCTTCGCATTCATCTTAATTTTTCAATGCCTCAGATATTAATTTACACGGTTTCTTGACTCTGTCATTTCATAAATTGTTCCCACTAAATTAATATTGTTTCTTGTCCTTTTCATATTTTCCCATAAATATATAACACACGTACAAAGAAAATCAAAAAGGAAGAAACCAATACAGCTCTAGTGGGATGTAGATTTTGAGTAATGTTAGGTACACAGATGTTAGGGACATATTTGTATTTGGAATCGTTAGATGCACGTAAAGCTTTCAATAATTCAAGAGGCCCACTTGCATTCAACAATCTAGACACATCTGTGTTTAGTCTGTATCTCTAATTTCTGTGTATAAAAACTTTCTTGTAGATTTTAGAAGGATATTGTATTTGTATTAGGTAATCCTATCGTCATCATGAAATGGGTTGAGTTAGGTCACCCACACCCACAGGCGACGCGGCCTTATCTTTTCATTTTGCTTACCCAAAAAAAGAAAGGGCATTTCCTTATCTCACCAACCCCCTCACCAACTCCAAATGGGTCCCATGCAATGAAAGGTTTGACTCATCACCACCATTTTCATCCATCTATGCCAAATCCACCTAACCAACCAAACCCATCTCTCATGAGCCATAGAATCCGACTTGGAATCTTGTTCTGCATTGTATACAACTGGACGTGTTGTGTATCAAAATAACGTTATTTTAATACATAAAAAATTATTTAAATAGTCGGGTAATATTTGAACAGTGTTCAAATAATTTTATGTGTACCAAAACGATATGATATTAACACATAGCATATTTTGATGTGCGCATTGCAAAGCCAATCCCCCATTCCCATAGAATCAAAAGCATTGGAAAATGAGGAATGGAAGCCAACCTCTTTTGACAATCACTTTTGCTTTCTAAAGCCAATTTGCCAATTATCCTTCTCAAAAATTAGTGGTAGGGTTTCCCTAATTCAAAAATAATGACACCACACCAAACTAGACAAGCCCACGCACGAGAAAATGTGCAGACCATTTAGGTGATAATGAATGGCTTATTTATAGGGTACGTCATGGAGTAATTGAGGGAATTAGTTTCCTAATAGGGAGGAGATATTTTCTCTATTAGTCCATCATCTCTTCGATTTAAGTATGCGATTACGCTAATCAAAAGAAATATCGCGGAGCATCCTTTAGTCGGTCATTAATTACTCGGGTCCTGTAAGATATATTTTCAAGTGGGCCCCACCGATTGGGGTGGAAACCTAATGGTCGGTATTGTGCCTACTCGTTCAGTCGACTTCACAATAAACCTCAATGTGTGGTTCAGTATAGAGCTTAACCGGGTTCTTCATATAATCTTACTCAGATAGGACATTTTTGTATATGTTTTCTTTTTCACATGCCTTCAAGTAATTATATGAACATATAAATAAATAAGAAAATACGCAAAGAATTTAGCGTGAGATAGTGAGAGGCAAATTGACATAGTTGTTGTTTTATAGCTATTATTGCATCCTCATGCATAAATTCTAACGGACAATTAACAACTCCAAGATACAATACAGATCACAAAATCAAATCTTTTAATGTTAGCATTCACCAAGAGGTTAAGAAACTCGTTGATGGAAGGATAATTGATTGGCTGAGCAGAGTGTGTAGTTTGCTCAGCCTAGGCGTCCACTCAATCGGATAAGCGTACTCGACAAAGCTGAACTGAACAGATCGAGGCAAATGACACATTTTTGTACTCTTCCACAGTTTGCATGAGGAGCTTCCCCAACCGTATGCCTATCAATACAGGATAAGATCATGAATCCCTTTGGATCAAATATCCACAATCAAGATAGAGACAGACATGGGCAGACTCAGTCGACCTATTCTTTAGGAGAAACGATTAGTGATCTTCCATCTCTTCTCCAAAAAGCTAACAAATAGTACTAGCTCTATTTAACGTAGAAAGACCCTACAGTACAAGGTAAGAACACACCATCCCCTTCAATACAAAGTCATTCTCATTTTTCATATTCCTTTTTCTCTCCATCCTCAAAACTAACTTAGGCATCGGAGAAGTATTAATGAGATACCACACCGGTATTAAGTCTTTTACAGGTTAGCGAGAAGAGGACGCACACCGTTTCGTCACCCATCTATTATCAAAGTTGCATATAAAATACGTATTTGATGAAACGGATTTATGATCGTCCCCGGCAGACCTGCAAAAACAAGTTGACACCGGTGTGGTATCTTGCCAACACCCCTCCGATGCCTAAGTCAGCTTGAGGATGGAGGAATAACGTAGAAAATCTGTATGGGTAAAATTGGGCAGAATGTACGTACCTTGTACCATAGAGCTGCCTCCATTATATAGAGATCTTGTTGGAGACAAATTAGGAAAGGACGTGGTCCACTCCCGATTTGGTGGAGTAAATCAAGGCTAGTGGTATTTAATTTGGTAACTGAATCCCCAACAATCCCCCTTGCCTTAAATAACGGAAGCGGGTGAAGATGGTGCGTAAGACGTGGAGAGATCTTTGGGATCTTCCTTTCCTAGTGGAACGATACGTTTTAGGCAGATAGATCCCAGGAATTGTGGAGAGTTATTCGGCGGAATAGGTCCGACAATGGCTGGGCTGAGCAGACCAGACAGTGGCTGAGCTGAGGATACCCAGGCACTAACTGAGCTGAGGAGACCGAGACACTGGCTGAGCTGAGGATGTTAAGACATTAGCTGAGCCTAAGATGCTGAGGAGATGACCGAACCGAGCAGAATACTAACCGGCTCAGTCTGCGCGTCATGACCTATCAGCTACTCCCCTATTTTCGAACGGTTGGCCCGCTTTAAGAGAGGAAATATCAACGGTCTGATGCATTGAATCATGACGGCTCATGCTTTGCCTGGGTTCATACGCCGCATTTAATGCTGTGTCAGAAACGTTTGAGTGCTTGGAGGCGGCGTTTAATCTGGGAGTGCCACGTGTATTAAATCGACGGTTCATATTTGAAGGTTCATTATGGAGGCTCTATAAAAGGGACCTGTTAAGACTTATCAGGGTTTTTCTCTCTCGTCGTTTCAACAGCATACCCAGTCTCTTGCGAACTCCTGCCGAAAACTGCCTTCTGCCACTCGCTTCAGACAACCGCAGTTCTCGTATTCTAGGTACGCTCGAGTCATTCTTCTTTGATTCTGGCTGGCAACAATTTTGTTCCAGACCCTAGAGGTTTAGGGCACCCTTGGGCCTTCTTCTTCCTTAGGTTGTGCCGTTTCTCATATACCCAACCCGTCTGTCCATCATTCGGAGAGTTCGCCGACTCCCCAGTCGCCTCTCAATATTATAAAAGTCTTTTTGACGTCATTAAGCCGGCCATCCCTGATTTCCACAGAATGACTTCTAGACGACCACAAATTAGGATGTCGGTACCAACGCCTTCGCGAAGGGACGCCAACCAGGCTGAGCGTCCCTCACAAACTAACCCCGTAGATCGCCCTGAGCCCCGAGGGGTGGCCTTGCATCTTAGGCCTACAGAGGCTGATCGAATAGCTTCATCAGTGACCGAGGCTGACCTCGCAGTCTTGAGGGCGAAGTACCAAATCCCGGCTTCAGTTCGCCTAAGAGTTCCCGGTCCGAATGAGAGAGCAAACGCCCCTAGATTTGACGAGCTAAGTCTTTACATAGCAGACTTCGAGGCTGGGCTGAGGCTCCCATTCCACCCCTGCATAAGGGAGATCCTCTGGTTCTTGGGGCTATCCCTAGGACAACTCTTGCCCAATGCTTGGCGAATCCTGGTCAGCTGCAGCGTGCTCTGGGCAGCTGCCACAAAGGACAAGGCCAGGCTGACCCCAGAAGCCTTCCTTCACTGCCACCAAGTGAGCATGGCTGCTCAGGGATGGTGGTACTTCTCTAGGAGGGACAACACAGCTCCTGCAATCGAAGGCCTCCCCTCAGCCAACAAGAGGTGGAAGGACAAGTTTTTCTTCCTCTCAGGGGAAGGATGGGAGTTCCCTGCTTGGGAAGAGCGAACGAGTGCTTCCAAGATTCGCGTATTCTGGGGAGAAGTTCACCCATCCCGTGAGCACTGACCTTCCGTACCTGTTCGGTTTTTCCTTTGCTTTTCATTTATCATGCTTTTCATGGCTGATTTTTCTTTACTGTATTCTGAACAGGAAAACAAAGACCGGGAATCACTGCTGAGGTCAGAGCGCAGCTGAAGGCCGTAGCTGACTATCCCGAGCGCGATCACCGAGTCCTGATCACTCCGGAAACCTTGGCGAGATACCTCCTCGGTCCCGAACCCACACGTGAGGCCCTTGCCTTAGAGAGAGGTATCTCTTCTGCTCCATCCTTCTGCTAGATGAAGCTATCTAACCGTTGTCTCTTGTGTATTTTCAGCAGAAGACGAGATGAAGCTGAATGCTGAGAAGCTGGTAGCAATGGCTGAACGGGCCGAGCGGGCCAACACCAGGGTCCCTAAGAAGACCAAGAAGAAGGTTCTGACAGACCCTTCTACCTTCGTGGACTCGGGGGTGACCTCCCAAAACCAACAGCCCCCCGCTCCTCCTGCCAAGAAATCCAGGAGGAGTGAGACTGAGGACGTCCACGTCCTCGAACATCAAACTGCTCCTGAAGAGCAGGTCCTGATGGCTGAGGATGTCGTCATCACGACCTCAGAAGTAAGAGCGTCCTCATCTCCACACATGACTGAGCAAGCTCAGCATGGTCAAAAGAGGAAACATATGGAGGCTACCTCCTCAGCCATGGCCGCACCTGAGGTTGAGCTTCCTCCTCCAGCTCCAGAACTCTCCATCCTCACGAGCTGCGACTATGCTGTGGATATGATGAACGAGCTCCCGACTATGAAGGATCGGGAGATCATGAGAGGGAAAGCTGCTGATGAGAAGCGTGCCCGGCTCCTCATGCATCTGGCTAAGGTAAATATTTTTCCCTTCTCCATGCTATAGCGAACTTGTCAAGCCCTAATACCTGCTTTTACCGTGTTGCAGGCTACAGTCTACAGCACCGATCTGGTGCAGCTGGGCCTGAACGATGAAGAGGCGGTCTCTGCTCTGGAGGAGAAGCAGAGACAGAGTGAGAGGGTAGAGACTGAGCTCCGAGAGTCCAATTCAAAGCTGAAGGACGAAATCTTTCAGCTGAGGGACGAGAGCTCCATCAAGGAGGCTCAGATCTCGAGCCTAGCGGAGACTTCCTCAGCCCACGAGAGGCGGGCTTCTCAGCTGGAGGACAGCCTGGCCCTGGAGCAAAGCAGGGTCGCCGACCTGAAGAAAGACCTGGCTGATGCGATGCTAGGTCTAAAGGCTAAGCAGAAGCAGGTCCAAGACCTGGTCCAGAGATGCGACGAGCAGGGTAAGCTGCTCTCAGAACAGGATGTGGAGCTCAACTCGCTGAAAGAACGGACTCGGTCAGTTCAGATTGATCAACTGAAAGACTCTCCGGAGTTCATTGACCTGATGATCGAGTACTTCTTCGGTGGCTTCATGTCCCTGAAAAGGAAGATCAGTTCAGCTTACCCTGAGCTAGACTTGAGCTCCTTTAAGCCGGCAGCAGAGGACGTCGGTTTGGAGGAGGACGCCGAGGAGGAGGTCTCCGAAGAAGAGGAGGAGGAGGAGTGCCATGCTGGGGTTCTTCTCCTGGAAGGGACAACCGATCGTGGCCAGCTCATGATCACCCAGGGAGAGGAAGGCAGTACAGCCATTATAGACATCACTGGCGACGATGAAGTTCCTCCTCCCCTGGCCATGGTCGACCCAGCCGTGGTCCTAGCTGAGGGGATTTGGCTCAACGCAGCTGATCAGCTGCTAGAGGAGATTGCTGAGGAAGTTCTCAGGAATTCACCTCCTAGCACCGATCAGGCGGTCGATCCTCCTGCCCAAGGCCAGCTTCCTTCCGCTGACCAGCCTCTTGCTCCCGGGCCTGCTGAAGAAAATAATTAGTCTTTTACTTCTTTTCCTTTGTATCTTGTATTTGCTTTCACAACGCTTGTAAAAACCCTTTAATGAATAGAAATGAGCAATTTCATCTGTCAAGCTTCAGTCGAATGAATAACTTTATTCTTCTCTTTTGTCTCTGTATTTCTGCGTGCGATGTCGGCCAGTTTACAATCCTTGCAACAACTTAAAAAATATACTTCAGTTGAATAATTCATTTTTGATAATACTTTGCTTGCCTCTGAGGCTCGTTTGCTGGGCAGGCAAAGCTGCTCGGATACAGGGTCCCGGAGGACATGGCTGAGCAGTCGAGGCTGCTCGGATATATGGTCCCGGAGGACATGTCTGGGCAGGCGAGGCTGCTCGGATACATGGTCCCGGAGGACATGGCTGAGCAGTCGAGGCTGCTTGGATACATGGTCCCGGAGGACATGTCTGAGCAGGCGAGGCTGCTCGGATACATGGTCCCGGAGGACATGTCTGAGCAGGCGAGGCTGCTCGGATACATGGTCCCGGAGGACATGTCTGGGCAGGCGAGGCTGCTTGGATACATGGTCCCGGAGGACATGTTCTGAACAGACGAGGCTGTTCAACCAATATGTTTAGTTATCTTCAGACATAATTCAGACAACTTCATAATAATCCGTCCATCTTGACTGGACTTGTAATAAATTTGATAATTCCTGTTTACATACAAAGACGGGACAAGGAAATAATAACGAAATAAGACAATAAAGATAAACACGTGGCCAATATTATTGAAAATACTTCTTTAAATGCTCAGCATTCCAGGGTTGGGGGAGCTTTTTCCCTGACAATGTAGCTAAACGATAGGCCCCAGCCTTCACGTGCTCAGTTACTTGGTAAGGACCTTCCCAATTTGGCCCCAGATGCCCAATCCTCTTCCCCGTGGGATCTACTTTCTTCAGCACCAACTCCCCAGTTCTGAAACTTCTTTTCCTGACCTGACTGTTGTAGAATCTGGCCATTTGCTGTTGATAAGTGGCCATTTTAATGGCTGCTCTTTCTCTCTTTTCTTCTAGGAAATCTAATCCCTCCAAGAGTCCCTGTCGGTTCTCTTCCTCTTGGAAATCCCGAGTTCTGTGGCTGAGCAGCCCAATTTCTACAGGAATTACTGCCTCCACCCCATAAGCCAAAGAATAAGGGGTTTCTCCAGTCGCTGTGCGCGCGGTCGTTCGATAAGCCCACAGGACACTGGGCAACTCCTCTGGCCAGTCTCCCTTTGCAGCTTCCAATTTCTTCTTCAGGTTTTTCTTGATTGTGCGGTTTGTGACTTCAACCTGCCCATTGGCCTTAGGATACGCTTTGGAAGCATAGTGGACCTGTATTCCCCTCTGCTCACAAAATTCCTGAAATTGGTCATTATGGAACTGCTTGCCACGATCAGTGATGATCACCCTGGGTAATCCAAACCTGCTGATAATATTCTTCCAGATGAAGTCGATGGCCTTCTTCGTAGTAATGGTGGCAAGGGGCTCAGCTTCCACCCACTTGGTGAAGTAGTCTACAGCCACAATAGCAAATTTGTTCTGTCCCTTGCCTATAGGAAGAGGCCCAATTAGATCCAATCCCCACTGGGCGAACGGCCAAGGAGAGGGGATTGGAGTTAACAAAGTGGGAGGATGGTGAAGAATGTTGCCAAACTTCTGGCATTTCTCACACTTCTGGACCATCTGCATTGCGTCGCTTTGCATGGTAGGCCAGTAATACCCTGTTCGGACCAATTTCTGTGCCAATGCTCTGCCCCCAGAATGATTTCCGCAGGATCCTTCATGGATCTCTCTCATAGCATATTCAGCTTCCTCTGCAGTCAGGCACCTTAGCAATGGGAATGAATAACTTCTGCGATACAAGACTCCATCTAGGCACAGGTATTTAGCTGTTCTTAACCTCAGTCGCCTGGCTGAATCTTTGTCAGTGGGCAGTACACCCCTTTCCAGGTAATCAATAATGGGGCTTGCCCAAGAATCTTTGTAGTCAACAGCAGCCACCTCCTGCACAGGTAATTCCACACTTGGTCTTTCCATCCTCTGGATTGGGATAAGGTGACTGAGAGCTTCTTCTTGAGCTGTGGCTAGTCGTGCGAGCTGATCTGCTTCTGCATTTTCCTCACGGGGAATCCTCAACAGCCTCAAAGTGTCAAAGGCTTTCTGGAGATGTTGGACCCTATCTAGGTACAATTTCATTCTGTCTTCCTTGGCTTCATAATCTCCCAGAACCTGTCCTACCACCAACTGGGAGTCACTACCCATAGTAAGGTCTTTGATTCCCAAGGATTTTGCCAGTTTGAGCCCAATCAGAAGTGCCTCATACTCAGCCTCATTGTTGGTAGCTTTAAAATTAAATCTGATGGCATAGAGAAGCTGGAGTTTGTCCGGAGAAATTAAGATGATCCCTGCTCCACTGGCCTCTGTATTCACAGAGCCATCAACATAGAGGAACCAGCCCATTGGCTCCTCAGCTCCTGGGCTCACTGGTTCAGCTGGCAGGGCATTTGAAGCATCTGGTGGCGAGAATTCTGCCATAAAATCGGCAAGGGCTTGTGCCTTAATGGCTGTTCTAGGACAGAATTCCAAGTCAAATTCCCCCAGCTCCACAGACCACTGGATCAGCCTCCCAGATGTCTCAGGACTGTGTAACGTCTTTTTAAGCGGCTGGTCGGTCATAACTTTGATGGGATGTGCTTGGAAATAAGGCCTCAATCTCCTTGCTGCTGTTACCAAGGCAAAGGCCATCTTCTCGACCTGAGGGTACCTGGTTTCAGCGCCCCTTAATGCTCTGCTAGTATAGTAGACTGGATGTTGTATGTTGGCTTCCACTCTTATCAGTACTGAACTCACTGCGTGAGGTGAGACAGCTAAGTAAATGTATAGATCCTCCCCCCTTATGGTACGGCTGAGGAGGGGAGGAGTCATCAGATATCCTTTCAGTTCTTGAAAGGCCATCTCACACTCCGGCGTCCAATGGAAAGCTTTCTTTAGGACTTGGAAAAACGGACGGCATTTATCGGTAGCTCTGGAAACAAAACGATTGAGGGCTGCAATGCACCCCGTGAGCTTCTGCACCCCCTTAATTCCCCTGGGAGACTCCATATTAAGGATGGCGCTGATCTTCTCAGGATTGGCCTCTATACCCCTCTGGGACACCATGAATCCCAAGAACTTTCCCGAACTGACCCCAAAGGCACACTTGCTCGGATTGAGTTTCATCTGGTACTTTCGCAGCGCCTCAAAGGCTTCTCTGAGGTCTTCCACATGACTTGACCTCCTCAGGCTCTTAACCAGCATGTCATCGACATACACCTCCATATTATGACCTATCTGCTCCTTGAACATTCGGTTGACTAGCCTCTGATAGGTTGCTCCAGCATTCGTAAGCCCAAAGGGCATCACCTTGTAGCAGTAGAGTCCTCTAGCCGTGATGAAGGAGGTTTTCTCCTCATCCTCAGGATGCATCTGGATTTGATTGTAACCAGAAAAAGCGTCCATGAAACTAAGCAACTCGTGACCAGCTGTAGAATCCACGAGGAGATCAATCCTAGGTAAGGGGAAGCTGTCTTTAGGGCAGGCTTTGTTAAGGTCCTTGAAATCCACACACATTCTCCATTTTCCCTTTGGCTTAGGGACAAGCACCACATTGGATACCCACACTGGATATTTCGCTTCTCTGATAAACTGAGCCTCCTCCAATTTATCCACCTCTGCGGCAATGGCTGCATTGCGCTCTGGAGCAAACGTGCGCGTCTTCTGCTTCACTGGACGATGAGCATTGTTCACACTTAATCGATGAGTGATGATACTGGGATCTATGCCTGGCAGATCTCTGTGTGACCAGGCAAAGACATCTGCATAATCTCTTAGGAATTTCACCAGAGCAGCCTTCTCCTCCGGTCTCAGACCTGAACCCAAACGGAACGTCTTCTCAGTCTGTCCTTCTACCACAGGCACCTCGACCAGTTCCTCAACTGGTTCTCCTTGCTGGAGCTTCTCCTCATCCCTTGTGTCAAGCCCACTGACTGAAAGGGCTTCTCTTGTCTTTATTGAAGTGATATAACACTCCCTTGCCCTCTTCTGATCTCCTCTGACCTCTCCAACACCACCAGCTGAAGGGAATTTGAGTTTCAAATGAAATGTGGAAACCACTGCTTTGAACTTGTTGAGGGTCTGCCTACCCAATATCACGTTATAAGCCGAATGGCAATCCATCACCAGGAAATCCACCAAGGCAGTGGCATTCCTTTGCTCATCTCCAATCACGATGGGCAAGGATACCACGCCCAAGGGATGGGCTGTCTCTCCCGAAAAACCGACCAGAGGAGACTGCACAGGCCTAATACTATCTCTCCCCAGCTGTAGCTTCTCAAAAGCAGGTAAGAAGAGGATATCTGCTGAGCTCCCTGTATCCACGAGGATCCTCCTCATTGTCCAGTTGGCGAGGAGAGCTGTGATCACCAATGGGTCATCATGAGGATAGAGTACTCCTTCCTCGTCCTCTGCCGTGAACTGGATGGCTGAGTCCGTCACCCGCGTGCGCTTGGCTGGTCTCTCCGCATTGAACACTTCCCTGACATAGGTTCTCCGAGCAGCCCTGGTATCTCCACTAACTCCTGGCCCCCCAGAAATCGTGTTTATTTCCCCTACGGGGCGATGAGGAGGAGGAGGAGGAAGAGTCCTCTCACGCCTGTGATCAGCTGGCCCAGCAGCTTGTCCTGTCCCTTGATTAAACTCCCCTTCCTTACGAACAAATCGTTGGAGACGTCCTCGTCTGATCAACCCCTCAATCTGTTGCTTCAGCTCAATGCAGTCATCCGTATCGTGCCCATGATCACGATGGAAACGACAGTACTTCTTGCGAGAACGTCGCTCAGCCGGTGTTTTCATCTTTCCTGGCCACTTGAGCTCAGGATACTCACTTATCTCCTGCAGCACCTGATTGACTGTTGCGACCAGGGGAGTATAGTCTTGGAATCTCCTATCGGGCCTCCCCCTCTGGGGAGAATCTCGTCTGTCCGTTCTCCCCTTCTGGGGAGAATCTCTCCTGTCCATTCTCTTCCCTCTCGGGTAGTCCTCAATCCTAGACTGCTCAGTCTCTTTCCTTCGTTTGCTCGGCTGAGGAGGCCCTGTCTGGGGGCAGAAGCTTCCCTTTCGCGATTGCGATGGGCAGCAAGGGTGTCCTCTGCGTTCATCTGTCGCTGGGCCCGCATCATGAGCTCAGCCATGTTGGTCGGTGGCTCTGCAGATAAGGAAAACAAAAACTGTCCGGGTCTGAGCCCTGCCATGTATGCCGCGATGGCTACCTGATCATCAGCATTGTCCACCTGCATGGATTCCTTGTTGAACCTGGTTGTGAATTCCCGGAGTGTTTCCCCCTTAGCTTGCTTGATATTGAGCAAGTAAGTGGCTGGCCTCCTGTACCGTTGACCGGCAATGAAATAACTTACAAAGAGGCGACTGAGCTCTTTGAAAGTACTGACTGTGTTGGGAGCAAGTTTGTTGAACCACATCCGAGCGGCTCTTCGGAGAGTGATGGGAAAGGCCCTGCACATAATGGCGTCAGGTACCGCCTGAAGGTGCATAAGGGACTTGTAAGTTTCCAGGTGATCAAGAGGGTCTTTTGTCCCGTCAAAGATATCGATCTGAGGGACTCTGAATTTTGGTGGGAGGGGCACCGCCATCACTTCAGCAGTGAAGGGAAGTTCAGTGGTCTGCACCAACTCATCCACAGAGGCTGGAGCTTTGGCCTTCATCTGCTTCGTCAGGTTATCCAACTGTGTCTTCATCTGGCGCATCTGATCGGTCATAAGACCTTCAGGAAATGTGGAACCGGAAAAAGTTCCGTAATGCGGTGCTGCAGCATGGCTGCTGGTCTCCCCATGCCCCCCAGTAACGTCAAGGTCTACGTCAGCCATTCCTGGGGCAGGGGGATTAGCCCTCGGGGCCAATGGCGGTAGTGGATCTCTGGTAGGAGGTTCAGGTTGTAGGCGCTGCAGTAATGCCTGATTCTGCTCCAGAATGCGCTGCATCCCTTGCGTCAACGTTACCACGTCCTGACGGAGGGCTTGATAATCAGCAGCGGTTGCAACAGGTGGAGCAGAATGAGCATCGTTGTCGTTGGAAGCCATTGAGCGGGTCAAGACCATAAATCCGATCAATCAATAAATTTCTAATCGTTCCCACAGACGGCGCCAACTGATGAAACGGATTTATGATCGTCCCCGGCAGACCTGCAAAAACAACTTGACACCGGTGTGGTATCTTGCCAACACCCCTCCGATGCCTAAGTCAGCTTGAGGATGGAGGAATAACGTAGAAAATCTGTATGGGTAAAATTGGGCAGAATGTACGTACCTTGTACCATAGAGCTGCCTCCATTATATAGAGATCTTGTTGGAGACAAATTAGGAAAGGACGTGGTCCACTCCCGATTTGGTGGAGTAAATCAAGGCTAGTGGCCTTTAATTTGGTAACTGAATCCCCAACAATCCCCCTTGCCTTAAATAACGGAAGCGGGTGAAGATGGTGCGTAAGACGTGGAGAGATCTTTGGGATCTTCCTTTCCTAGTGGAACGATACGTTTTAGGCAGATAGATCCCAGGAATTGTGGAGAGTTATTCGGCGGAATAGGTCCGACAATGGCTGGGCTGAGCAGACCAGACAGTGGCTGAGCTGAGGATACCCAGGCACTAACTGAGCTGAGGAGACCGAGACACTGGCTGAGCTGAGGATGTTAAGACATTAGCTGAGCCTAAGATGCTGAGGAGATGACCGAACCGAGCAGAATACTAACCGGCTCAGTCTGCGCGTCATGACCTATCAGTATTAAAATAGTAAGAAAAAACAGAATAGAGAGAGTATAAAAAAATAGAAGAATTGTCAATCTTCACATTCAAGAGTATAATCGTATATATAATCAGTAAAAATTCCCCCCTCTTAAACTCCCCCTAGCATTCTAGGCAAGTGCTGAAGAAATCAATAAAATTTACTCCCTCAATTTCATCGAATCTTGTTATTTAAATAGTGGCTCGAAAATAAGAAATGAAAAATATTATTGTGATGGGAGCCTATTATTCGTTGCATCCTGCGATTGAAATTGATCTCAAATTAATCAGAGATGGGGTTCTAAAAAGTTCAACTCAAATGGACATAATTTTCTTACAAGGACTTTAGACTTTTTTTTCCGATAATGCCCTCAATATTCTCGCACGTGCACACTAAAATTCTCACACTTTACAGTAAAATTTTGGGATTTGATTTCCACACATTTTGTTTGTCCTTTTGTACTTTTTTTTGTTCATATTATACAAAATTATTGAAATACCTTTTTATTAAGTAATATTGTGTTTCATTTACAATCCTTCAGTTGAAGGGCATTTTGATAAATTTGTATAATAAAAATAAAAAAAATACAAATGGACAAAAATTATGTGGAAAAAACATTATTGAGCTTCAGCCCATATCGGCTGCTAGTGGCTGCTACAGTACCCGCTAAGACCAAGCAATAGGCGTGACTTTCCAAACTGCCACTACCATTGACTCATATTAATTTTCTCGTAGTGCGGCCGGTCTGGAATTTTCATGTATTTCTTGAATTAATTAAAGAACAATCATTCAAATAGATCTCAACAGGGTTTTCACATTGTAATCATTTGGCTTGTGTTAATTTTGAATTATGTTGTATAAAGTAGAAATTAATTCAGTTCAATTCGTTTGAATTATTTTATTCGTGATGTATTTTGACCGAATTTAATGTACAATTTTATTTGATTCTGTAAAATAAATAATAGAATTGTCCAAGTCATAGTCAATAAGTCAATAATTGAAGATTTTTGCGTCTTTTATTTTTACTGTACACTCATACCACGTTACTCAAACTAAAACTTAAAATCTTACTTTATCTAAAACAATTTAACCCAAATCAGCATATAAAATTTTAAAAATAAAATAGCCAACAAACTAGTAATTTAATTTAACCAAACAAAAGTATAGTCGCGATGATCTAAATCATTTAATCTATAGAGTCGCCCTATTCATCAAAACTGCGGACTAAAGTAGTAAAGGCAAACCACTACCTTGAACATGTTAACAATGTGTCCTACTTTATTAACATTACAATAACATAGTACTCATCGAGCTCTACAAAAACAAACGGTTCAGAGAAAAATAAATAAAGTCTAATGTGGGCTGGGCTGGGCTGACTTGTGATACACTTCTTAAGCGACATTCGTCATGGTGGTTAGGTTTTGTTTTAACTTCAGATTATCACTCCCACCACAGTTTTTTATTAGATATGTTTTGTGGGCCAGTAAAACGAAGGCTCGATCTACGTCCTCACCAACCTTTGATTCCTTCTCAAACACGTTGATTTACTTCTCCATTGTCTCCTCCCACCAACCACCGCCCCCCACTATTTTTAATCCAACTCACTCCTTTTTCCTTTTTCTCACGCGCGGCCGGCACTCTCACTAATTAGATAATCAAAAGAGGAAGTCTAGACAAACATTTTGACCAAACACACATCTATATATAAATATATATTCAATATTATCCGATACATATAAAATTCTCAACAATTTACAAGTTTTTCATGTAAATTAAATGATTTTGATCGAACACACATATATTTCGATCTGTGCACACAATTGTCGTCAATGAACTGTATAAAAGATCATAATAAAATACGCTTAACATTAATGCTTACCCTTATCTCTCCCATACAGCTATATATATAAGACAAGGCTAATCAACTCACCAACTCCAATATTTCACCTTACCACATAGAGAAATTACTCACCAACTCTCTCACCAAGACATATATACATATATATATATATATATATATATATATATATATATATGTGTGTGTGTGTGTGTGTGTGTGTCACCTCACCAACTACGATTTTTATTCTCCCCCAATACCATATATATATCAAACTTCCTCCACCGATATCTTTAGCCAAAAGGCTAATCCATCAACACAACCCAAAACATATCCCTTCATTTTTCCTTAGAAAAAATGGCGTTGCCTCTACTACCTATATTCTCAATCACGCTAATCATCTTCATTTCCTACTGCCTCTACCAACGCCTGAGATTCAAGCTCCCACCGGGCCCACGTCCGCTGCCAGTCGTCGGCAACCTCTACGACATAAAGCCGGTGAGGTTCCGGTGCTTTGCGGAGTGGGCCCAGGTATACGGCCCGATCATATCCGTGTGGATGGGCTCCACGCTGAACGTGGTGGTTTCGAGCTCGGCGTTGGCGAAAGAGGTACTGAAGGAGAATGATCAGCAATTGGCGGATAGGCATAGGAGCAGATCGGCGGCCAAGTTTAGCAGAGATGGGCAGGACCTTATTTGGGCCGATTACGGGCCCCATTATGTGAAGGTTAGGAAAGTCTGTACACTTGAATTGTTCACTCCGAAGAGGATTGAGTCCCTTAGGCCGATTAGGGAAGACGAGGTTACCGCCATGGTTGAGTCCTTATTCAATGACTGCACCAACCCAGGTATAATTGTGTTTTTACATTTTGTATTTTTGATTTTATTTTAGGTTGTTTGGTCACGAATCATTAAACATATTCTGCATGCATTATGAAACATAAATTGAAAAACATTTCTAAACATTAACCAATGCCAAAAGATATTATTTTCATATACAAAATACTGTTTAGGACAAATTTTTATCGATAGGAGTTTTCATTTTTATTCCAAATCGATGTCAGCAGCAAATTCACTAATTTCTTGTCGATAAGACTCGGACGATATGAATCATAACTTGGGAAATTCATATGCAGAATGAGTCAAGTAGATACGGTGGGTGAGTACTAACATTAATTAGAATAGTACAAATTTTATTAAAATAAAAACAACCTAAAATGAAAGTTGGTGGGTTATTGGTTTATAGGTTGGTAGAGAGCTGGTGGAATCTTATTTGGTTCACAAACGCGGAAACCACTATATATAGGAAGCTGCCCACCAATTAATTATTTTTCTTTCTTTTATAATTCATAATATTCGAGTCAATTAATACTTGTTTTAATTAATTTTTAAATTATTAACTTTAATGTTTACTAATAGAGAGTTTGCTTAAAATTGGGATAAAATTTTTATATAAATTGACGACACAAGAATTTGTAGCATTTAAGAGGTTTATTTGAGACCTAGTACAAGATAAATTGCTAATTTTCGGACGCAAACTTTTTTGGGGTTGGTTGCCAACTGATAACCGATTTTTATATTATAGTAGAAAAACAAACAAAGATTAAAAAAAAATGTATAATTCCTTGGAAAGAAATTAATGCTATGTTTTCCATTAGATTATAAGGTCCGGCGAGAACGAAGTTAGATTTATGGTTGGGTCATTCCAAAATAGGAGTCGAGTGATTTTAGTTTAATCCAATAGATTTTTTCGATTTTTAAGTTCACTTTCAGGAGTCTGTTACCCTATTTGGCCAAATTTTTTTTTTTAACTTATTTTTTGTCTTTATTCAAATTTTTTTTGTATTTGTTATTTTTATGTCATTTTTTCGTGGATTATTGGTTCGTATCGACGAAAGGAATCTAAAAAGTATAAAATTATGTCCAAAAGTTAAAAAAAAGTCACTAAAGACGAAAATAAGTCAACACGGACGTTGTTTTTGACTTATTTTTTGTCTTTTCTGAACTTTTTTCAAATGTAGCCGATGATTGATAACTTTTCTGAAAGCTCTTGTCGAGACGAACCAACAATCATCAAAAAATTGATGAAAAACAAAAAATTAAAAAAAAATTTTAAATAAGGACAAAAAACTAAACAGTGAATAATCCAATAATAACCACAGGCCAAATGGACCCTGTATATCAGATTATTTCGAACACGTTTGCATCTAAATCTATACCTAAAGTTTGTGTTCGTAGAGTTTTTGTTTTACATATTGTTACGTCAAGTCTTAAATCCGCCATTCAGTGAACGAAGTGATGTGTCTGAATTTTTTTTTTCAATTTGGCAATGCAGAGAACTCGGGGAAAAGTTTATTGGTGAAGAAATACTTGGGAGCAGTAGCGTTTAACAACATAACAAGACTAGCTTTCGGCAAACGGTTCGTGAATTCAGAGGGCGTGATGGACGACCAAGGCCTAGAATTCAAAGCAATTGTCTCCAACGGCCTGAAATTGGGGGCGTCCCTAGCAATGGCGGAGCATATCCCCTGGCTCCGGTGGATGTTCCCTCTCGAGGAAGAGGCTTTCGCAAAGCACGGCGCCAGTCGTGACCGCCTCACAAGGGCTATCATGGAGGAGCACACCGCCGCCCGCCGCGAGAGTGGCGGCGTTGCCAAGCAGCATTTTGTAGATGCGTTGCTTACGCTAAAGGAGAAGTATGATCTTAGTGAGGACACAATCATTGGCCTCCTATGGGTATGTATAGTTTTACCACTTATGATCTTAAAAGCAATTTGTTAGCCCATTTCAGGGGTTGAGACAATTTTCCCCTTTGATATTTGCAGGACATGATAACTGCAGGCATGGACACAACAGCTATCTCAGTCGAATGGGCAATGGCAGAGCTGATCAAGAACCCTAGAGTCCAACAAAAGGCTCAAGAGGAGCTAGACAAGGTCATCGGATACGAACGGATCATGACCGAATCTGACTTCTCCAACCTCCCTTACCTTCAATGTGTAGCCAAAGAAGCATTGAGGCTTCACCCTCCAACCCCACTGATGCTTCCCCACAGGGCTAATTCCAACGTCAAGATCGGCGGTTACGATATCCCTAAAGGATCCAACGTCCACGTAAATGTGTGGGCTGTGGCCCGTGACCCGGCCGTTTGGCAAAACCCGCTCGAGTTCCGGCCCGAGAGGTTTTTGGAAGAGGATGTTGATATGAAGGGTCACGATTTTCGGTTGTTGCCTTTTGGGGCAGGACGACGGGTCTGCCCGGGGGCTCAGCTTGGGATCAATTTGGTGACGTCGATGCTCGGTCACCTTCTCCATCATTTTTGGTGGGCTCCGCCGGAAGGGATGAAGCCTGAAGAGATAGACATGTCGGAGAACCCGGGATTGGTAACTTACATGAGAACCCCTTTGCAGGCTGTTACTAAACCAAGATTGCCTGCTCACCTGTACAAACGTGTTGCTGTTGATATGTAATTTTTGTTTGCTTAAATTTGCTCCTATTCTTATTAATATCGAACGCTTTTTGTTTTGAACTATAATAAAGAGACTGTAACGGTGTTCAAATGGTCATATGTTGATGCCAAAACCAAAAACTATGGCATGACTGATAACACAGTTGTCCTGTTTCTGCCACTGATATGGAAAACTTCTCTGGCAAACACTTTTTTTGACTCTCCTCATCAATTTTCTTAATTCCTGAAAATTCATGTTATACATTGATGATGCCAACAAACCAAGACTGACTTCGCCGATTTGTCGATGATTTTTGCACACAAGTCCACGGCGGGGTATTTTCCGGCTGCGGAACCCTAACAATCATGTTTGATCACAGAAAAGTCTGAATTATGTAGTTGAATAATAGCTGACCATACTACATTAGTCCTAATTTGCCCGTTGGCCCCTTAGCCCCTGATCTTGCTCATCCTTTCTTATTGAGGAGAAGCAGTTTATTTATCAGGAACTAGATCTATTCTACTATGCGAAACATCCGCAGGCAATGGTAGACCCATGATTTTTACTTGAAGGTGTCATCACTAAATGAACAACAAAGAATAAAATTTATACTTAATAATCAAAAAATACAGGTGTCCAAAATCTTATCAACCATAATACTTTCCACAAAACTTAAGATGCACATCAACATAAAAGAAAAAAGTACCACAATAGTATATGATTTATCAAAATGAAATTTTATGTTTTTTCAAATCTGAAAAATCATCCAATATTTAAAAAAGTTTGACAGAACAAAAAAAAAAATGAGAGTGTGTAACACTACTAAACTTAGACATAATATAAACCTACAAAAAAAAAAAAAAAATTAGATGGAACATGGGGTACCAACCCCCACCCCATATAAGTCTTATAAGCGAATGGTTCTAGTAAATCTGTAAATGATTTCTCTTTCGAGCACTACATGATCTAGGTGGCCGAGTGCTCGGATGGTTGTCTGGCCTAAGATGTGACACTTCGATCAACATCGAAAATCTACACGAGTGATTTTGAATAATAAAAAATTATGTAAACTATTATTACTAACTTGGATTTAAATATTTTGGGTCATATAATTAGGCTCCAACAGATTATTAGGCCAACAATTTGTATGGGGCGTTGCGGATGGTATCAAAGCAACCCGTATACACGATTGAGTGTCGGGTCAGGATTTTATTTACTCACTAATAAATAGATCTGGGGTTAAGTCATGGTGACTCTAGTGTTCAACACATCGTGAGAGCGTGAGGTATTAAAGATGAAAAAAATGTGACATCTCATTCCACATCGAAAGTTTACATGTACGATTTTGGGTATATAAAAAATCATGTAAACTATTATTAATAACTTAGATTTAAATATTTTGGGCAACGTGTTTAGACTACAACAAGTTATTAGGCGTTAAAAAAGACCTTTCAACGATCAAGTTGGAATGCTTCGAGATAGAAAAATCGAGTGTGTATCGACACTAGAAATGAAAGTGTCCCTGATCTCATGATGACCGAAAGTAGGTTTTATTACCTTGAGAAAAGGTGCAATCCAAGAGGGGCAGGTTACGACCATCCGTGCCCACATTCTATCCTAGGAAGGTCGTCCCCCTACTTTGTGTGTTATCTTTCGAATGTCAAGTGCTCACGAGCGCCCATTTTTGGGAGTACCCAAGCAATCAAGGGCAAGCGTGTAGCACCTCTCCTACTCTGTTTCTCCGTATGGTGTGGCTAAGATCTAGATAGAAGCTTGTTAATCGATCAACGACATGCACGACACGTTTGTCTATCATGCCTTGGCAAGAAAAACTCTCGTCAATTTAAAAACTTGTTAGCCGTTTATCGGTACGTAGCCCAAAATGGACTCATCAATATACAAAATATTTTGTAACAGCAAAGAAATGAAAGTTAAACAATAAAAGAAATAGTTTCAACATACATCACTGGTTACGATTACAGTTCTCTCCAAGTCAAATCCTATTGTAGTCAACGAAGTAAAAATAAAAATCAAATCAGGATTCACAAAATGTAAAAGATCTTGTGAGGTGGCAAAAATCATAGAAAACTATGGTAAAACAACACATACATCTCAACTTACGTTTAAATGAAAAGTCTTTCGTCAAAATTTAAAATGAATAGACTAAATTAATTGAGTTTGTAGCTTTTCAAATCTCAATTAATCATAACCCTTAATTTTGAATTCGAATTTTTTTTTTCTAAAATCGTAGCACTCCTCGCGTTTAAAACATATTCGGCATAGAATTTGCATCCTATTCTTATTTTCCGACGATGTCCGAGAATCTCTAAAACTGTAGGAGAATCAAATAAAATTGCACTTTCCACATTGACTAAATATTATTCTAAAAATTAATATATGATTCTGGACATCTCTACTTGTAGATGATATCATAGCTATGCAATTCTTTCATCTGCATCGGAGACATGATTTCAAGTGACATAATTTTCTTGAAAGAATTTGCGACAATGTTCCTTTCATGAAGCATCTTTGAGGTCATCTCGTTGGGAGGCAAGCAATTATAACTTCGTTTTTCTTTTTCTTTTTCTTTTTCTTTTGCAAATTTAAATATAGCATGTGACACCCAAGTAGGCTGTGGTATTAGTTGTGAGGCCAAGTGTTCAAGAGAAAGAATTTTGATGGACATTCGAATGAGTGGTCAAGGATCTTACATCGCTTGGAGGATGTAAATTCAGTGCTGTATATAATAGAGCATGAATCTATCTTGTACAATGCCTTTTAAAGACATGAGGGTGCCAAAATTTAATAAAACTCTACAATTAGGTACATGCTTGTCCTGAAGTAATTCAGAAATGAGTAGGAGTTCATGGAGTTTAGACGGTCAAGACGGACAATATTGTATAAGACAAAAGAGGGGCGTTATATAGCACGATTCAAAATACAAAGAAGTAAACAAATTCCAGATATGACAAATCGGAATAGTTGGGTGATAACATTGAACTATTTTCTTTATCGACAAAAATAGATATGAAATGATACAAAGAGAGGTTCAAATTACAAAGTACAAGGCATTTACTATGTACATTCGCATCACAACAATGTTGGCACTCTGAGAGTTGACAATCATCTGTCACTTTAGCCTAAAACAACAAGAAGTCAACCATAACTCCCAAGCCAAAATGAGTAGAGATGGCAGAGGGATGGATCGGAGGCAGATTTAACCATCCACGTCCCTGATTTTTTAATTTGAGATTTGCCTCTATCTCCGCATCGTTCTCCTAACAAAAAATGAATCACACCCTCTAGTTTAATCCCAAACAGGGATCCAAAATCCCTTCCAGGCCCTGTCCCATTTTTCTTTTGATTAAAAAAAAATTAATTCATCTCATATAAAAGTGATCACAAATCTACAATTGTAAGGCTAATACATAACATAACATAGAGATTAATTCTGTTCAACACCACAAAAAAAAAAAAAAAAATTGATGAAGATCTATTGAATACTAATACATAAAATAACAGAGTCCAAATTGAAAACTAATACATAAGTTGTATATTTTGATGATCAATCTCTACATAAAATTTTAAAAAAAAATTCTAAACTCTATTTAAGAAAAAAAGAAGAGAATGATAAAAGGGTTAAAAAGTAAAATTATAAATACTTATATGCAAAAAGGGTTAAAAAGTGAAAAATAATATTTTGAAACAGATTGAGGAACGGAGCGGATGCACCAAAACCCGTCTCCAACCCATTCCCCTTTTTTTTTTCAATTTTACCTCCAAATCTAACCCGATCTCAAAATAAATTTCCAAAATTTTAATCCGAACTGGACGAAAAACGAAGCGGATAGGATCAAATCAGACGAAATTGTCATCCCTAAAATGAGGCTTATCCAAACTGAAAAACTAGAAGCCAATAAGGAGGGCCAAATTACATGATCTGGCTAACAGGGCCAGACCATCTTAAAAACTTGATCTGCAGAACACAGTGAGCCGAACAAACATGATTTGAATAATATTGGACCCTTTCTATAATTTCTTACAAACAGGTTATTAGATACAACACAAAAATACTCCCGCGCGCATGGAACGCTGCGAGAGACCAATCCTCGACCAACATATATACTTTGTATAAGGATTACGATTGATGAGTCTGGTTTGGCTCACGATCGATCATCAACCAACATATACTCGAGGCCGACCAGAATCTCCCAAATTGATGTATGACAGGCCGATCAACTGTGCCCAGGCTCTCGCCACGATCGGCTGACACATGCTTGGTCGGGCACGCACACCACCAGGGTTGTGCGGAAGATGCTGACTAGATAAAATCCCGTAAGGTGTCCCCGATTGCTCTAGCAATCCTGGAGATAGCACCGTTGATTACTCGACATCTTAGAGACGACAACCAGAATCGGAGAGACAACTCTCCTGAGCTAAAATGTGGGCACCATCGGCAACCATTAACAATCAGGCATGACCTCCAGTTGCTCAAAGTATTAAGTTGTTAAGTTTCGATCACAGAATGCGCACTTTTATAGTACATCCACTTTACCACTCGGACAATCCCTTAAGGTTAAGGGCTCTAGTTATCAAAAGTCTTTTTCAAAAATTTGAAGATGATTTTATGCGATCCCTAAGACGTAAAATTTTAAGCGACGTCATTTTATTAAAAGATTCTTAAGGTTACTTTATTGTGAGGCAAGCAATATATTTTCTTGATTTATCCTATTTGAATATTGGTGAAGAAAGTCAACGAATGAATCATAAATTTGATAGGAATCTTTCCTTAAACATACAAACATACATTATTTGTCGAGTGATAAAACAAATACGAGAATGCAATCTGATGATACAGGAGAAATTTTGTTGCATCTTTAATGTGAATCCCAAATACTCTAGAGAAAATAGTGATCAAAGACATAATAAAAAATAAAGGGAGAAGAGAGAGAAAGAGATCTGGTAGAGAAAATGGTGGTTATTATTTTTCTTTTCAAATATCTTTTAAAGAAATGGGTCAAAAAAATAACGGGAAGACAAAGAGGGGGAGATTTGATAGAGAAAACGGTGATTATTATTTTCTCTTTTAAATCTTTTAAATATAGTTTAGAGATTGCATTTGAAATTAAATTTCATCCATTTAATTATTGATCTGATCGAATTATTTTTTACCAAAAGAAAAAAACTATTTGTCGAGTTCCCAAATGGTTCGAATTATTTTTTGAGCTCAAAATGACTTTCTTTTTGGACAGAAACAACAAGGTCTTCTGTGAACAATCATTCCGCTGTCCTTTTATTTTAGAG
This sequence comes from Arctostaphylos glauca, assembly GCA_019985065.2. Classification (NCBI taxonomy): domain Eukaryota; kingdom Viridiplantae; phylum Streptophyta; class Magnoliopsida; order Ericales; family Ericaceae; genus Arctostaphylos; species Arctostaphylos glauca. The sequence goes on along the minus strand of JAHSPW020000007.1, from coordinate 25,892,964 downwards.
AAAATCAATGAACACATTCATCTGTGTACATAATTGAAAATAGATGTATTTGAAATCTTTCGATGCACGTAAAATTTTCCAAAATAATATGAGGTTTATATATATCGGACGATTTTAGACACATCTGTTTCTAAATTTCTGCATGAATGTCGTGTGTAAAGTTGTTATTTATTTTATAGATAGTGTGGGGTTGCAAAAATACATCAATTTGCAGATCAAAAAAAAAGATACATCAATTTGATTCGATTCGTGTTCTAGATCCAAGTTGCTCTTGTAGCTTGCGTAGAAAATAATAAATTAGTGTCACCCAACTATTGTCAGCTGGAAAGCACTCCGATGCTTAAGTTAGAACGCGTGGAACAAAAACACAATAGTTATAATAGTATTTGTAATTGATAGCTTACATGATTTTGCCTTGTGATCTTCTATTTATAAATCATCAAGTATTTTAGTTTGGTAAGTAAATAACACGAAATTCTTTTTCAAATTGTGTATTGTAAAATCTAGTTATTTCCTTACAAGATGAGGGTTTTCTAAACCCAAATCTTTTCAAAGCATTGTACTTTTTTATTCGGACTATCCTCTCATTCCATACGGTACTGACCGTATGACTTAGCGACGGTCAGTTGCTTGGCATGGTGACGCTCCATGCACCAAGCTCCCAGTCTCTAGTCGGCCGTCTCTTTATTTGCTCGACAGTATGACGTGGCGACGATTCATGTTACGGACACAGTCCTAACCCATCTCTCAGGCCATCATCTCCTTAACGAGTAGATCCAGAAATTTGAATCACTACAAATAGATACAAAGATGAAACATGCTATCATACAAATCATGTAGAGAATGAGAATCAATTATAACCTCATTTTTCACCTCATACCCACGCAAGGTTTACGTATATCGAGATTAACAAAATCGAATTTGAAAATTTTCTTAGCATAAATATATTTTTAGTTATTTTAATAGATTTATTCAATAAATATTATATCTTGATCAACAAATAATATGCTTTCTCGATAAAATTATACACGTTATAAATACTCGGGCACTGCTACACATATATCAAACTCCCATCAACACAACTCAAAGATAACCCTATCCTGTTCTCAAAAAATGTCATTAAGTACTCTACTACCCATATTCTCAATCATTCTAATCATCTTCCTTCCCTACTACATCTACCAACGCCTGATATTCAAGCTTCCACCGGGCCCACGCCCGCTGCCAATCGTCGGCAACCTCTACCACATAAAGCCGGTTGAATTCCGGTGCTTCGCAGACTGGGCCCAGGTCTACGGCCCAATCATATCAGTGTGGAAGGGCTCCACGCTGAATGTGGTGGTTTCCAGCTCGGAGCTGGCGAAAGAGGTGCTGAAGGAGAATGATCAGCAATTGGCGAATAGGCATAGGAGCAGATCGGCGGCTAAGTTTACCAGCGACGGGCAGGACCTTATTTGGGCCGATTATGGGCCCCACTTCGTGAAGGTTAGGAAGGTTTGTACGCTTGAACTGTTCTCTCCGAAGAGGATTGAGGGCGTTAGACACATTAGGGAAGATGAGGTTACGGCCATGGTTGAGTCCTTATTCAGGGACTGTACCAACCCTGGTATGTTTCCTTCTTCAGCAGTTACTACTTGTTCGACTATTTTTTTTAACAAGCAAGATATGATGCATGTCAGTAGATAAATGTCATTTATCTCCCTCCGGAGAATAAAATGGTCATCTAAATATCATATTCCTAGTGAAAAAAAATTAGTAAATTTCGAATATTAGAAACCTCGATAGTTATATCCGGAGTAATAGCAATGAGCTTTTTTATGATCCCTAAAAAACATGCCCTTATTCAACAAATCCATATTACCCATTCATAGCACGGGATAAAATCATGTTTGTACTTTTTTCGATCCATTTTTATGATCAACTACAAAAAAAAAAAAAATCATATCATTGATCATGTGTGCATCGTACGGGTACATTGATTGGGCCGAGAAATAAAAGTGTAATCTAAATTTGAGTCTTATCATGTAATTATATAGTACTCTACATAATTTACCTTCCTCAAACACCCCCTTAAATCATGATCGTCTAAAACATGTTTTTAAGGATAGTCGTGAAAATCTACTCAAAAAAATATCGAAAAAGTCTTCATCAAAACAGTTTTTCATAAATGCTAACAGAAATAGTTCTATGAAAAACTGTTTAGATAAAAGTCTTTTCTCATATTATTTTGATCCAACTTCAAGCGAGTATCCTTAAAAACATAACTTAAACACATTGAACGGTTTGGATCATCAAAATTTAATCATGAAATAGGAGATCCGCATTACTAGAAGTTTTCTGTATACACATATATATATATACACACACACAATCATTGATCAAAGAAGAATTGGAGAAACTTCAAAACATTCATGAGAAAGTAAATATCTGATATCATGCATGAATTAAATCTTGATCTATGCACTTTATGTGGCCAATGGATGTGTGCGTAAAATGGATTTCGTTTGTAAATTGGCGTGCAGAAAACTACGGAAAAAGTTTGGTAGTGAAGAAATACGTGGGGGCAGTAGCATTGAATAACATAACAAGGCTAGCACTCGGCAAACGGTTTGTGAATTCAGAGGGCGTGATGGACGATCAAGGGCTAGAGTTCAAGACAATAGTGGAAAATCGCGTGAAACTTGCGGCATCGCAGTCCGTGGCGGAGCACATACCCTGGCTCCGGTGGTTCTTCCCTTTGGAAGAAGAAGCTTTCGCCAAGTGCGGCGCAGCGTGGGACAAGCTCACTAGGGTCATCATGGAGCAGCATACCGGCGTCTGTGATGAGAGCGGCGCAGCCGCCAAGCAGCAGTTCGTGGATGTGTTGCTTGCATCGAAGGATAAGTACGATCTTAGCGAGGTCACCATTATTGGACTACTTTGGGTATGGATGTTTAGTCATTATTATGGAAGTCAACCTATGTATGTTTGTCGATATTTACTGTCTATTTACTAATCTTTCATGCATAATACAGATAAGAGCATAGTTAACTATTTGCAAAACCTGAGATTATTTTGGCAATTTAGCAACTAAGGAATTTCGTCACTTCGGTGTTTTTCAGGACATGATCATTGCAGGCATCGACACAATAACTATCTCAGTCGAGTGGGCCATGGCTGAGTTAATCAAGAACTCTAGGGTGCAACGAAAGGCTCAGGACGAACTGGATCGTGTCATTGGATACGAACGAGTTATGACTGAATCTGACTTCTCTAACTTGCCTTATCTGAGCTGTGTAGCCAAAGAAGCCATGAGGTTACACCCACCAGCCCCAATGTTGCTTCCCCACAAGGCTAAGTCTAACGTCAAGATCGGCAGCTATGACATCCCGAAAGGATCCACCATCCACGTAAATGTGTGGGCCTTGGCCCGTGACCCTATGATATGGAAAGACCCACTAGAGTTCCGGCCCGAGAGGTTTTTGGGAGAGGATGTTGACATGAAGGGACATGATTTCCGATTGTTGCCTTTTGGGGCGGGTCGACGGGTCTGTCCTGGGGCCCAACTCGGGATCAACTTGGTGACGTCAATGCTCGGTCACCTTCTTCACCATTTCTGGTGGGCACCACCGGAAGGAGTGAAGCCAGAAGAGATAGACATGTCGGAGGCCGCAGGAATGCTCACTTACCTGAGAACCCCTTTGCAAGCTGTTGCGAAACCAAGATTGCCTGCTCACCTGTACGAACGTATTGCTGTTGACATGTAATTTTGTGTTGTTTAATTTGCTGTTATTCTCAGTAATTCCTAAGACTGTTGATTTCAAGTTTAATAATTGATGAGATTATGATGTGTTCAAAGCATATGATACCAACATTTTTTCCTTGGGCCAAACGAAAATTGACCTTCAAGTGTAAAGTTGAAATAGAGTTTGACTGCAAGACCTACCCGTCAAGCAAAGACGAAAGTTGGTCTTAGGGATCCGACGAAACAAAAATAGGCCCAACTGTGCTGTCCCGTTTTCGGGCCTCTTATCCTTGTTAGCACCTTTTGCCTTTCGTTTCGTATCTTCGGTTGTTTTCTATTCTGGAAACAAAAAATGAACACTGATCTGGAAAAGGTTTCTTGAGCCAAACACTGGGAATGGTTTTCTATCATTCTGGAAACTGAATTTATAGGAATTTCAAATTCACAATAATTTTGCTTCTCTAATAACGTTCAGCAGGTAGATTGCTTGATCAAAGAATGCACACCTCACTCGACGCAAATCAGTAATATGGACTCAACAAGCCACGACTTCAACTAAGGATAAGCAGATCAACAACCCAAATCAGCATTACACAATACATAACATGGCATGGTTCACAGGGAAAAATATGCCCGAAATGATCGCATTTGCATATACTTTGCTCACATTCCAAACTGCGACAAAGGAAAAGGATATACCATATAAATGGCTCAAAATGCTTTATAAGTGAAAGTAAGCCAACAAAGCCAGGAAAGCATCATTTGCAGTATCATGAATCCAATATGCCACACAGAATACTAACATAGGAAGGTCAAATCTATACAATAGCGGAAAAGGAGTACTGGATCAAACCTATACACGCTTTTAGAAAACTAGTTTGTATTTACACACACATATTCAACATAGAAGCCAAGTTTTGATATGTTCAGCAGCATTACTGTTCCATCTGGTTCAAATATAAACTTTCCTTCAATGCTCTTATTTACCACTGCCTTGTACTCACTCCCCTATATTACTTCGCCCCTAAGCTTGTGAAGCCGAGCGAATTTCGAACAATCTTCAATTACCTGCAGTAAACGGAAAAAAATTATCGATCTCCTATCATATAAAAGATTATTTGTGGCGTTAAGTACATAAATATTTCACAATATAATTCATTTGATCTCTGCACCTTGGACCTTTGGATCATAACTTGGCCATAAGGCCATCCTCGTCCATGGTCATTTGGTTACAGCATAGGCCTGATTACATATCCTCTCAAACACTAATAGCAACTATCGATGCCAGATAGAGTCAACATATTAACATGAACACATCATTTTAGTCAACATATCTGTTTCCAAATTTTCCCAAGTTGACACAAACATAACTGTCCTATCTCCAGACGCATTTGTGACATAAAAGCTTTATGGGGTCAGATTCTAAAAGTAATGACCAATTGACTGGAATAGAGATACTACTTTACTTGTTTGTATGAAATCCCAAGAGAGAGAGAGAGAGAGAGACATTAGTTGATTACCTCGCTTCACACCAAGGCCGGTGGAAGTGAATGAAGAAGAGGCATCATGGGTAGGTTTGAAGTCCTGCAACTGCTTAAAGTTCATCCACGGCTTCACCCAAACTTTAGCTTCATACATCTGTTTTTTCCCAGCATCAATTGCCTCCAAAGTAAGATGGTACATCTTACCAGAAACTACCTGTTCCTTGGCTTTCACCACTCTTGCAAACTCAAGAAGAGAATTCTGCACAAAAAGACCTAGTCAGATGGAAATGTACAAAAACTTCCAAAAACCAACTCGGAATCATTGGACAACAAGAGTGATGATATCAGCAGTATAATTTTGCTGCCACAGAAGTTTCGCATACCATTCATATTTCAGATGACTCTGTAGAATTACGATGGATCATATCCTTCTTCTCATTGTTTGGGTATTTTCCCTAAATCTTTAAAAGTAGGGAGAATCAAATACATATCCAATATGCATATCTTGTTGGCTTGAATTACACAACTCTTTTGATCAAAGATAAAAGTGTAGTGGAAGAGGAGAAGGCTTCTCCTTGAATTTTTCTTTCTATTAAACTCTCTCTTTTTTCCCACACACTTTTTTGTGAAAGATTACATATTTATAAAACCCCGACTCACTTCCACAAGATAACAACGATTGGACTCACTTTCTACATTTTTCTACATTACAACTTTTGGACTTACTTTCTAAAATGTTCTAGAGAATTTTACATCACACCATACAAACACGGGCTTTTCTTAAACTAAGACCCAACTAACCACAAAAAGACATAATACAAAAAACTAATATTTTGGCCCAACGCAAGTCATTAATTTAACATATCTCCATCTAGTTCTATTTCGGTGAAACTCCTCCCCCAACTTATACAACGGCTTTAACTGAGTCCTCCGCTAGTAGACAGTATGATTGGTCCTTGAACTAGTCGGTCTATAGAACTGTACACCGAGTTATCAAAAGAAAAAACAATTGAATTTGAGTTATATGCCTCACACACGGAACCAACTTAAGATATATATAAAAGCAAATTTAGAGAGAAGTACTAACTAAAGCCAAAATGACTGGAGCAGCAATAGGAAAAAACAACTTATAAAACACAAAGAAAGCATCAAACCTTAACTAACAGATGTGATCCCCTAAGAGACAAAAACACACACCAAAAAATACCTGGTGAAAATGTGAAAACAGATAATAGAAATCAAACCCATTTGATTTGCAGGATGCATTTACGCTCACACAAAACATTAATCCAAAACAAGTACTTATCTTTACATACCAATGAAGCATGGATACCGATACAGGATACGGAAACGGTGATACAAGAAAATCTAAAAAATAAGATATGAATACGATAAGGGCATGTCAAATTAAAATAGAATTGCATTTCAAGCATGCATGGATGCAACATCTATAGGATAACTTTCGTCTTGAAAGTTATTTCTTGGACTTTTTATTCTGTAGCCAAAACTGTACTGATCACGAGACTCGACTTTGAAAAGGATGAGAGGACGAGCTCCCGGGATTTATGGTTCCTATGGATTCCCTTGCTCGATCAAACCCACTAGCTTCTTCCCTAAGATTCGATAGGAAAATTCACATACAACACCGTTGGTGGTAAATTATTATATTTTTCTTATGTTGTTTTTAAGTTTACCTGGTTACTTGTTTAATTGTTAAAGTCCAAAAATATAAAAACACATATCATACAACAAGGATATTAATATACTACATTTTTCTCTTTAAGAATAATAAAAATGTTAGAATTATACTTTTTTGTGTTCCAAATGACTTAATCAACTACTATACAAGAAGTGCCCCAATGTTACTTTGATTGGATACTTGATCTAGGGTATCCGAAAAGTATCCGATACGTTATGTGAGTATCGCACGAGGATTGATATCCGATGCAAATAAGATACGGCTCTCACCTAGAACTATCCGTGATTTATACCTACAAATACTACAATCACAATGACTTCTTATTCCAACTTCAAAAGCAATATACAGTATATGTAAACATGTCTATACACACATGACCTTGCAGATCTCGGAGGAATTTTTTAAAAAAATACGTCCAATAAAATAAATAAACATAGACATACACGAAAGAGAGAGATAAATACCGTAATAAAAACTACAAAATGAGAAATAGTCACGAAAAAATACACAAATAAACACTTATTGGGACAGACATGGGGAACAGAAAAATCGAAACTTTCAAAGACTACCTCTTTCTTGTTGTGTTCTTGGACGGCGAATTGACCGATGCTCGCGATCTCGGCGCTGTTCTGCATCCCCTTGCAATCGTGAACTCCGCCGAGGGTTTTCATCCTAAGGAAAGGGTCCTCTCTGCAAAGCCCCAATTCGCAGAAATTGGAGAGCAAAAGAACCACAACACTCAATGATACAACCAAAGTAGTATTTAGCTTCATCTCTCTACCTCTACCTCTACCTCTCTCTCTATCTCTCTGATCAATTGTTCAGTTTTGTTTGAATTGCGTCCTCGCAAATACCTTTAGGTAGAGATCTGTGTGTGGAATACGTTTGCTTCGAAGATAAGTATTCTGAATGGTAATTGGCAGATTCGAGGGTAATGGGAAAGCTACTAGGCCAAGTCGATTTGACCCAATTGCACTAAAACACGTTGACCCCCCTGAGGTTTAGCTCGATAACACTTGTACCCATAAGATTACAGAAATTATAGTTCGTTACTCAAAATTTATGTTCATATTACAAGCTGCCCCCTCCCGTCAGTCCACTTTTGTTGACTTTAGGGGCATGTTTGTTGGTGCTCAAATAAGTGTTTATCATCTCGTATACAATTATTTAAGTTGTCATATGTGGAATTTATTTTCTTCTTTATACCACGCGTATGATATTTAGAATACTATTTTATTGCCTTAAAATAGATAAAACTATTACATATTTTATCTCTTTTTATATTCTCATTCTATTTTATGTAAATATTATTATTAATTATTAAAATATTATAATTAAATACAAAAATATTATTCACCTGCTCAACTCTACTTCTTCCTCCAAAAATACTCAAACAGATTATGTATAACTCTTCATAATTTGATAAATTTTGCTTTGAGAAATAGTAAAGATCTTGAAAATTACTACCTAACATCACATTTAAAATTTGAGGAAGAAATAGTCATTCTCAATAGCTTGAGTCCCACTCGAGACTTTAAGTCTAGATATTGTCTAGCTTTTTAAATTTACCCCTTTCAACTTGCTTGTTCCATTTATCTTCAGCAATACGCCAAAAATCTCTTTGCCTCTCTTTCTTGATAACTCTCTCTATTCAATCGCTACCGTTCAGGGAACAGTGAAGCTTCCATGGCTGCTTCTTCCATTGCCGCGTCAACTGTAGCCTCCTTTGAATCCATCGGCATTTCTCCGCATTTTGCTGATCTAAGAGCCACTCATGTTCAAAATCAATGCCCAAGTTTGACTAAGTTAACTCCGTCACGTTTGCAACTCAAATTGTGGATCGCGGAGCTTCTTTGTACTGTTTGGTATTGGTTTCATCCCCTTTGGTAGTACTATTATTACATGAATATGGATGTCTATTCAGCATGTGGTCTATTACACGTCACCATTCTTTAGTCCTCTGCGAGTTGAATCAGTTTATTGCGTTTGAAATAGACTACTAAAACCATGCTTCAAAAAGAATTCCAAGCCTATTAAATTTCTTAGCTCCATTCAAACTATATTCAATGCATTGATACAGATTAGCAAAATCAAGATACATGTTTGACATGTAGGAAATTGAAACGAGGAATCTCTCTCGGCTCGGCTTACTTGACTCCTCAGAAAGACTCTTACTTGGCAGTAAGGACAACCGTGTTAGGGAGTGGGTCTTGCATATGCGAATATAAGGATCTGGGGCTGAAAAGATGGAGGCAAGTTAAAGAGGTGGGAAAAAACTATTAGTCGCACCTGATTGAGGGGGATTTATGATTCTTTGGGGATGAGGATCCAAGGAAGACCGAAATGGGTAAGGATAGGCCAATCAACCGATCGAATGGTACGTGAACCATTTTTCCAAGAGGAAAAAAGAGCTTATGGAGGCGAGGAGGAGGAGAAGAGAGAGGTACGGGAACCATTTTTTCAAGAATAGTTTCCCGATTTGATGATTTCAAAAAAGAATGTTTCTCCAACCACTGACATCTAACGTAGTCATCAAAGAGATGTTGATTGACATCGTACCGAGGAGAGAACTTTGGATGCATTATCAATGTTCAAAATGTTACAGAGTAGTAACACATTCGTTAAACTCCCAAATTTTTTAAGGCAATCTTAAAAATATTTCACCAATTATCTCAACTCAACTTGTTGATGATCGCATCATCAGTTATTTTCCAAGTCCACCTCCAATGTCCGAAATCCCTCCTCATGATAATTTACTCCACAATGAAAAGCCTATTATGTGATAAAAACTGAATGTGAATTTGGCTCAAACTAAGATTCATTTCGAACTAAATTATTTTTATTAAAGATAGTAGATGTTATTTTATATTTCATCATTTTTAAATGATCTTCTGTCAAATTTTTTAATGTTATTTTAATAACTAAAAAAGTTATTGAATAATATTCATTGATCTCGTTCTAACCATCTCAATCCAGCTGTGATTATTACCAGTAATAAGTGAAATAATCTTATTTCACACCAATAAGAGGGAAAAATACAACCCTTTGGGTTGTCTGAGTAATAAACCGGATGAATTATAAATTCACACATCTTACGATCAAAATTCCGTAACTTAAAACTCGAGGTTACTAGGAGGTTTGCCATCATTTCCACTCAGAGTCGTCCCGAGAACTAATTAATAATTTAGATGGAGACTTTTTCAAATTTTACTCCAACTTAGTTTCAAACCAACCGAATATCTCAATTATATAAAATAAAAATAAAAAAAGAGAGAGAAAATAGAACGAGTATTTCTTTTAGCAAATACATTGCCACATTTGGCTGCAAAATAAAGTATTAAATGAGTGTCGGTGATTTCTAGAAGATATCCAGGATCTCCGTAATCGAACGGTTACAGAGGGGACAAGACCCTCTATTCAACCACACCTCCCGAGAACAAACCCTACAGTATGTATGTCCACATGGAATAAAAGCCGCACCTTTATTTCTCTCCATGCACACGCAGCACACAGTATCGATCCCCTCTCCTGCTCCTCCCTTGTCCCTCTTCCTCCTCTTTCGATCCTCGCCGTCCGTTTCTTCGAACAATCTCATCAACGACCTGAACGTCGTCAAATTCGGCGTCCCGAAAGTGTGACCCGCTGGCCGCAGGTTGCGCTCTGCCGCCAGCGCCGTCGCAAGGTTCATTCCGGCAGAAGCTGCCGCCGCCGGAAGATGACCTACACAAGGCGGAGCTGGGATGGTCTCAGCCGGAATAAGACCACCGGCTCCGGCGACCGGTTCTTCCTCTTCTTCTTCTTCTTGTACTTCTCCAAGAGGTTCATCTTCTCTGAGGTTGTTCATATTGGAAGGTTCGAGATCCAAAGAAGACCCACAAAAGCCAATCCCCTTTAATCCCAACCGTTCCTTCAGATTCCTCCACATCCCTCTCCCTCTCTCTGCACCGTCCATTCTGCTCCTCTCTGAAAATCCACTTCCAGAGCCTAATACATCAATTCCTGTCAAGTCCATCACTGATCGTGAGTTTTTCACTCATTTCTGCAGAAATACAACAAATTTCAAAGAACCCATATACAGAAAGGCAGAAAGACCAGAATATTACAGAAAACCCATGTCAAAACAACGCAAAAACGTGCAAACAAAGTCAGTACATAAATAGATACACTATTTACCTGAAGTTATATATGGAAAATGAAAGATTGGATGGAAATAGAAGGGAGAAGGAGCTCATTCATACAACTAATTGAATAATTTCTTCATAAGTGAGAACTTTGAATCGCTTTAAAAACCCCTCTCTCTCTCTCTCTCTCTCCCCCCACGTGATATGAGAAAGCGTCAATGCTCAATGGTGCAGGAGGACGAAATAGTGGAAACTGTAAATGATTGTGTTTTAAACTCCTTTTCAGTAAGCTCCCTCTAATCAAGGAGAGTTTAATGAAATAATATTAATTAGACTTAGATAGTTATATCATGCGCGGTTTGGCGGCTTTATTTTTCTATTTTTTTTATTGTGCAGCTTTATATTTTAATTGTTTGGGATTGAAATATAAAATATATTGTTGTAAATTATATTCTGGAAAAAATAAAGATAGCATAATCTTCTAATCAGTCTTAAAAATTAATTAAGATTGTGTATTAGGATTTTTAAGTTGAAATATGCTAATTTGGTAGTACTAGGATTTTTAATTTGAAATATTACCCGCCAAATCACAGCATTTGTGATTAGATCCAACATGCAGTAATGATAAGAATCTGCGGAAATTGGTAGACTTTGGACAACATTGGGGCCCCCTTCCAGATGTATCACAATTATAATAGTCAGAGGCACATTTGACCATTGAAAGGGTTTACATCACAATTTATCATAAAAATAAAGTTGAAAGATATTCACAATCATTATCATAACATGGAAATTACCCAATTTTTTATTAGAAAAGTCTTGGTACACAGATCCTCCAGACATATCTGGACACAAAATCTTAGATGAACGGTCTTTGAATTATTGAGGGTTTCACGTGCGTTTAACGATTTTAGACACATCTATATTCGAATTGTGTCCGAAGAATCTGTGTACATAGCATTACTTTATTTTATATCATGGTGATTTTTAGTTGTTTCATCTCTTTTGTAAAGTTAAATAGTACAAATACAGCCTAAAGTTCTAGGAAAAGTTTAGGTTACAGAAAATAAAAGAAATTCTCAAATTCAAAATCAAAAGACATAATTTATTTAAATTTGTGAATTTCTGGTATTGTAGCACTCCTTAAAGTTCTAATAGAAACGATCAATTAAAAGCTTCTTATTCTTTTTTGACCAAACGTCAAGCCTATAATGACACAAATAGAATTCTTTCTTGCTTAAACTCTATCGCCTTGCGTATAGATACTCTGATTTTTTTTGTTTGGAAAAATGTAAAGACTTTTTGTTTAAAAAAATAGCGCTTAAATAATATATGATTGACGTATTTTTTTAATTTTTAGCCTAAAAATCAATCCACTTACAACAAATATTAATATCTAGTTGAAGCATTCTATCATTTTATATGAGTTCTCCTCACAAATATTCTATATGTACATTAAGTTGTCATCCCAACACCAAAAAACTTGAATAATTCAAGATCGGCACTACGAAGTTGAAATTGTGAATCTTCTTTCAAACAAGATATATTATGAATCCAATCATTTCTAATTTTTAACTCTCTAAACTTCTTCGAGACGGTATCATATTGTATCATTTGTATCAAAATCAGAATTTTTTTATTGCAAAATTAAACTAAAAATGCATACTTAAATCAGCACTCAATATCATTTTTCATTGGTTTTTTTTTTTATAACCTAAATTAGAGCTAACAACGTCTATGTTCAAAAGCTAACAACAAATACTATGCATGAGCTCAACACATATAAAAGATTCGTTTGATATAATTTGTACTGCGGCAACCAACATTGCATAACATCAACCAGCAACACGTACAGCAGCAAGAAGTGTATATGAAATGATACATGAAATTAGTAGTAGCAGCACGAATTTCGACAAACGTTCTGATGTTAAGAATTTGATCTGAATTTTTAATTTTTTATATATATAAAGAAAGAGAACATATATGAAGTCAATCTTTTGAATTCAGATTACTTCAACCGTTGGGATAAGTCTTAGGCCCAGATGTGTTTACCTCCTTGTGGTTTGGGGTTTCGGCACTTAACCTCACTGAAAATTGCTGAGACATCTAAACACCTTGAAATTTTTGGGACTGTATGTTTTCAACGCCTATATGGATTTACAATAGACTACAGCCTCAAAATTATTCCAACCGTTGAAGTTCCAAATTCCAATCCACAAACAATTGAGTTTGCAGTAAAATATTTTGATAGCCTATATGGATCTAGACCCATTCTTATCTAGCCCATAGTCTAGTAAACCCTTTTGGCCCAATCGTTTTTTGATAGCCCATTTAATCATATAAACTATTTTAAATGGTCTAGCCCAACAAAACTTCCTACCATGGGTGCGGACACACACACAATAAACTTCTCTCTTTCATCATTAACTCAAATGCTCCCTCTCAAACCCCTTAAAAATTGTGCAGTAGATTTCTCTAGAAATCTCTTCTTCTCCAATGGTTCTTCTCAATGTTCTGAATACCGGATCGGTTTGCGTACCGGTTTTCCTACTGATACGGTACGTACCGGTACCGGTCATGTACCGGATACCGTATCGGATTTATCGCAACTATCAATATATATATAAATTATAGAGAGAAAGCCAAAAAAAATTAATTTTTTTCGCAATTTAAAAAAAAAAAAAAACAAATCCGGTACCGGCCGGATACCGGGCCGGTATCCGGCCGATACGGCCGGTATCCGGCCGGTACCGGCCGGTATTGAGAACGGTACGGTACTAGAGGTACTTGGTACCGTTTTTTTGCCAAAATGGTACGTACCGGCCGGTACCGGCCGGTACGGTACGGTATTAATAACTTTGGTTCTTCTTGCTTATCTTGCACATGGGGAGAACCGTGGAAGACCTTATTCTACCCAATGCTTTTCTTTTCCTTGGTCACCACCAAAGTTGTCAATCTCGTACCGGCGGACGTACCGGTTTTGTTACTGGTACGGTACGTACCGGTACCGGTGTGTACCGGTGTACCGTTTCGGATTTATCGCTAAAATTAATATATATTTTTTAAATAATATCTTTTAACAAAAAATCATACAAAACATAAAAATAAAGCATTACAATTTAAAAATAAATCACAAAATATTAAAAAATGATGATTTTAGTCTCAAATTATGTCAAATTATCAAAAAAAACATATTAATGGATTTTTTAAATTTTTTTAAATACAGACCGGTACGGTACGGTACCGGCCGGTATTGCCCGGAACAGCCCGGAACAGGCCAGAACAGCCCGGAACAGGCCGGAACACTTGCCGGAACGGTACTCCGGTGGTCCGGTACCGTTACGAGGGCGGTACGGGACGTACCGGCTGGTACCGGCCGGTACGGGACGGGATTTACAACATTGGTCACCACTTCTTTCCAAACTACCATGGGACATGGTTTTTCTTCCTAAACCTCCATATTCATCCCTCAAATCACCATGATTTCCATCATTTCGTGGTTTCTTTATAAACTTTCATGGAAGCTCACACGGGTCCTTAAAAACTCAAGAGGATTTTGGCGACTTCCACACTCCACTTCCCTCTTATAAATAGAGTTCTTTCCTCCGTCATTTTTACACACCAACATTGGAGATTCAAAATTGTGAAGAGTGAGTGAGAGTTGATAATTTCAGAGGAGTTGTGAAGAAAGAAAGTTCCATTCTTGAAGCTTCAAATCTCTCTTGGAGCTCAATCTATTCCAAATCTCTCAAATACAGACTATCTTAAATGGTCTAGCCCAACATAACCTCGTAACATGGGTACACACACACACAATAAACTTCTCTCTTTCATCATTAACTCAAATGTTTCCTCTCAAACCCCCTAAATATTGTGCAGTAGATTTCTCAAGAAATCTCTTCTTCTCCAATGGTTCGTCTTCTTGCTTTATCTTGCACATGGGGAGAACCTTGGAAGGTCTTGTTCTCCCCAATGCTTTTCTTTCTCTTGGTTACCAATTCTTTCCAAACTATCACGGGACATGGTTTTTCTTCCTAAACCTCCATATTCATCTCTCAAACCACCATGATTCCCATCATTCTGTGGTTTCTTTATACCTCCATGGGAGCTCACATGGGTCCTTGAAAACTCAAGAGGATTTTAGCCACTTCCCTTTCATAGAGAGAGTTCTTTCCTTAGTTATTTTCACACACCAACATTGGATATTCAAAGTTGTGAAGAGTGAGCGAGATTTGATAATTTCAGAGAAGTTGTAGAGAGAGAGAGAGTTCCATTCTTGAAGCTTTAAATTCCTCTTGGAGCTCAATCTATCCCAAATCTCTCAATCCAAAGTTTGTTCGAACTGCTACAAGGTAAATGACTCTTTCCCAATCCATAATTTATGTTTTGGATCAAGCCATAAGCTTCACAAACCTTTAATGGTAGAAATTAACTTAGAAGAAATTTTGGATAGGAATGCCAACAGGACGGATTAGAGGTGGATATTGCTATCCCCGTCTCTGAACTCTAAATCTGTATTTGATCCTCAACCCCGCCACAATCTCTAAAGAAGGATTGGTTTTGCCCTCTACCCCGGCCCTCGAACGGAGATTGGATCTCCGAACGGAGAACAGATATCCAAAAATAAACAAAAACTAATATTTTTAATTATTAAAAAAATTAAATTAGGAACTATCAAAATTTGGAATGACTTTTATTTTGATTAAAAAAACAAAAAAGAATATAGATAAACATGCGTACCCTTAAGCAAAAGTCTTCTAAAATATTAAAAAATAACAATAATAACTAATTAAAATGTAAACTTAATTCACGGGGCAGCCGAGGATGAAGGTGGAGATATATAGACTCGCATCCTACCTGTTCTCCAAATTTTTTAAATCAATTCCCCGAATTCGATTTGATTCAGTAAAAAATCTCCGAATTACTGATCTGTTTGGGGCAGAAATCGGAGCAGGGCAGGGCGGATCGAACGAAATTGTCATCCTTAATTTTGGACAACTGTCAACCCTGACCAGTCAAGATTGAACCCTAACCGGTCAGGTTTTGCTACTAAAGTTTTAGACTGAAATCCTAACCTATTGGCCTGACCTGTTACCATCCAGTCACGCATATTCTGACCTATTGGCCTGACCATCCAGTCACGCATATCTTAAACTGTTGGCCTGACCTGTTGGACTGATTTGTTGTGATTCAATCACACATATCATAATTTGTTGCTATCTGGTCACACATATGATGACCTGTTGCCATCCAGTCGCCAATATCCTAACATATTGCCATCCGGTTACCTATATCTTGATATCTTGCCGTATGGTCACCCATATCCTAACCTGTTGTCGCCTGATCACCCATGTCTTGACCTGTTGCCATCAGGTCATCTATACCTAGAACGTGAACTGGAATTCCTTAACCAAACATCCCTGATATAAACTTCAATTACAAATTTTGTTATGTTTATTCAACATTGATTAATTCCAATGGTATTTATTACTTAGTGTCTTAATTTTCTTATCTATACATGCATGGTTTAGTACACTTAATGATAGATTCTGAACATGATTTGGATCACTATGAGCATTCAGAGTCTTTGAACCATAAGTTGACACTGTGCCTCACATCTCACGATATTTTGAATGAAACTAAATTTTGAAAAATACCAACATGTGTGCCATAAGACATGAGATTGGAATTACTTATTGGGAGATGTGTTAGGATGTCTTGAGTCAAGATATAACTTGAGCTGAACTAAGTCTGGTACTATCGAGCTGTGTCTTGGAGCCGAGTCAGTCGCGTCTCTTCTAATTAGTCAAGTTATGTCTTGAACTAGTTATGCTCATAAGTTGTATCGTGTTATTTAAAAATAAAATAAAATATAGTATGTAGAGAAGACGAGGTAAAACTTTTGAAGTCAAGACAGTCAAGGCATGACATATCGGAGCATAACGTTGGGAGCATAACATTTGGGAGCATGATATAGGAACCGATGTTTAAGTACACTAGTATTGGAGAAGAGGCTCAGTTTAGGGATCAGGACCATATTAGCCAGGAACATCATGACACTGTTTTGGAAATATAATTTGACTTACGGACAACACCTGCATTGACCCAAAACTTGAAAATATTGAAATGAATTTTAGGACTCATATAGATGTTGACACTGATGTCAGAAGCTTATGAATTAGTCATAGAGATTGACTTAACAGAGATTATCACCAGCATCTTACTCTAATTCAATTTCTGAATTTTTTTCGTATTTCTACTTATCATTATTAATAGTATATGTATCGCACTCTAAATTTCATCCTATGATCTATCTGTTTTCGTTTACTTGCTCATGTCATTATTTTCCTCATGCATCATATGGTTTATTGCATAAATTAAGTTTACGGGTTGGAATTATTTATTGAGCTTTATCGCTCATTAGTGCAACTTTCTCACCTCTGACCTTTCATGTTAGGTATCGATGATGACGCAGCTAAGCCCAATTACCTTGGCCCTGACAATAGCAATTTCGAAAAAGACCAAGTGACACCTTGGTTTACTTAGTTATTTCAAACTCTTAGTTTTAAAATCTTTATTGTGATTTCTTTATTTCCTGTATTTCTATTTACATAATCAAACTTTAATTTTGCTATGAAATAAAAAGTCGTATTCTAACATGCTCTTTAAGCGGCCATACCCACCTTTAATTAAGACCTGGGATATTACCTCCTGACCGCCGAAGACCTCCTCTCAACCAATCATACTACATCACTATCCAAAGTGCTAATATCTCACCGTGATCAGTCAAGCCTCCCCCTTTAACCACTCCAAATAGCATCTGCCAAGATCTAAAATGGCACACCTTGGGCGATCAACCCATTTCCTCAACAAGTCAACATAGGCACTATCCCCTATATTAACTTAGCATAGAACATGAACATAAACCCAAGACTTAACAAACCATAATTATATAGAAGAACAAACTTTCATCTATGACTATCTTACATCATGAACGTTATTCGAGGCCGTTATTAGAATGTGACATGTATGACCTTAACGACCTCCATTCCACTATATGCATTGCTTATGTGTTTTTAATTGTTCTCTTACATGCTTATTTAAAATGTTTAATATGCAAAACCACAATATTGTTAAATATTAATAATTGTTGTTGATGAGAACCTAAATGTAGTGATCAAGTGAATGATAGTTTGACGTGAACTTAGTATTTTCGACACGTTGAACGAAACTTGAATTGTTGAAAAGCCAAGGACGAGTGTGATTTGAGAAATGATTTTACCTACTTAAGAGTTGTGTTTAGAATATCTTTAGTCGTGATATGACTCGAGATAAACTATGACTGGCTTCGTGAAATGTATTTAGCCGAATTGCGACTTAAGTCGAATAGTGTCATTAGTCATGTCATGTATTGATCCAAGTTATGTTGTTGAGCCGTGACATGTCATTTGAAACAAAACCTAGTGTAGTAGAAGTGCAGTACGGTATTTTGATGTCGGATATGACGTATGAAAAAATATAATGGTCAGGAGTATAATGATTGAGAAGATGATGTACATGAGACAACGTTTAGAAATGTTGGTGGTCGAAAACAAGGTTATGCATAGAGGTCAGGACTATATCGAATGGGAGCATCATGACACAAAAAATAATAATTTTGATTTATGAGCAACGCTTATGACGATCCGGATTGGGATTTTGAACAAGACTTGACACCAACAGTATTGTCAGACCTTGTGTCGAAAATGAGAAACGTGAACTTAAGTGTTGACAGTTAGCTTTTCATTCAATCTTATCTTTAAGTTGTAGCTAAATTATTTAATTTCTGCACATATACATTAATTGCTTCCACTA
Source organism: Arctostaphylos glauca (assembly GCA_019985065.2). Lineage (NCBI taxonomy): Eukaryota > Viridiplantae > Streptophyta > Magnoliopsida > Ericales > Ericaceae > Arctostaphylos > Arctostaphylos glauca. Next base: position 25,874,082 of record JAHSPW020000007.1, on the reverse strand, counting down.
CTCATTACATATCCATACATTACTTTGATCTGATACATAAATTGAAAAGTACGGATAATAATTATTTACTGAGCCTTATCGCTCATAGTACAATTTTTATGCTCTTAACTTTTCACGACATGTACCAAGGACAACATTGAAGAGCTAGAATTTCGGATCATTGAAGATAGCAGTTCCAAGGAAGATCAAATTGCACTATGGTTCACTTAGTTAGTTTTAAACTTTGTACTTTCCATTTGAAAAATATAATTTTATTTATTTTCAGTAATTGTAATCCAAACTCAAATTTCGCCAGGATAAAATGAAAGTCGATTTGGTTTCCGTTCATTTCTTTTAAAATAAATGTCTCTAAAAATTCAAGGTGTTAACATCATCCCAAACCTATGTTTGACAGACGAACTTACATAGATATTAATTAATAAATACCGAGCAACGGTCCATTTGTACTGACCGTACCAACAAGCTCGGGCCATATCGTTGTCGTGCATTGGAATGGACCTGCGGCACATTGTATGAACTAGTCAAGTCTTCGACCCGATAATAACTAGTCCAAGACTTAAGCTGCTGCAATCCGGCCCATGTTCAAAGTGGGTTGGGCCTAGCGTGCAGAAAAGTACAGTGAGCCTAAATCTATGCATGCAAGTCGGCCCACTCTAAGTGTTGAAGGAAGGAAATAAAATCCTTATTTTTTAATAAGTGATGATTTTTTTTGTTCTTAATGAGAATTGTAAGTCGTGTTTGGAAAACCCCACAGTTACTTGGATATTGGGATCATTTACCGTTTCAAGAAAGCATGAAGTAAGAATTTGATAAACTGTTAAGAACTTCGCATTTTCATTTCATATGTTATATTATTGCATGATGCATTATACTTACAATTGATGAAAATTACTCCCTCCGTCCCAATTTGTTTGTCCATTCTCGAAATTTCAACTTATTTAGGAAACACAATCATTACTCTTAAAAAATTTTACTTTCCAAGAATACCCTTAACTTTTTTAACATTAAATGAGAGTTTACGTTTTCCAAAACATGGTTTTTTTTTTAAAAAATGAAGGGCATTAGGAAAATTTTGACAAGTCAACTTCAAAATTAAACAAACAATTTGGGACATCTAAAAGTCAAAAAATGGACAAACAAACCGGGACGGAAGGAGTATTAATTTTTAACAAACTAGAAAGTTTTACATAATTGTAACAAAAAATTTCAAACATATAATGTGAAGCAGTTGTGGTGGTCGTCTTAGTGATCATTCCATGCATAATCGACCGTGTCACTATGGACATGACGCTTGTCACGGGTTGACGACATGTAGTGCCTCGACGTGGACAATTACTAGTTGGGGGCACATGGTGTGTGCACCTAGTAGACAGTCGATAGTGCCATATTCCTGATATGTAAATAGCGACAAGGCACTCTAATCTAAAGTACACGATAACACACTCCCACACACGCTTTTTAGTTTGGTTCTTCTCTATTTTTTTTAACTAACTTAAATATCGAAATACCTTCCGACAATCTACGTCCGTTCGGCACTAGCAAAGGATTCTTTGTTTTGCAGCTAAACAAAGATTATGTACAAGTTTAGTTAAGAGTAAGAAAAGTTCAAGTAAAGATGCAAACTCCACAAATACAGTTCACATCAACGTCAACATGACGTGATATACTGATATAGATGAACAATTAAATTTTTAATTGGTTTTATTGGTAGAAATTTAAAAATACCAGTCAATTTGAAGGAGATACAACTTGTGAGATTATGGGTCCATTTGGCGTAACTAGATTATGGGATTATTGGATTGTTGGATTATGTTGGGTGCCGGAGGGAATAATCTAGCTCAAAGCGTTTGGACTAAATTATTTGTGGATATGTTGTGTTTGGAGCTAGATTAATCCAGATTTTGTCCGTATATAATTTAGCCCAAATGGGACTAGGGGTCCATTTGGCGTAACTAGATTATGAGATTATTGGATTGTTGGATTATGTTGGGTGCCGGACGAAATAATCTAGCTCAAAGTGTTTGGACTAAATTATTTGTGGATATGTTGGTTATGTTGTGTTTGGAGCTAGATTAATCCAGATTATTTGGGTGAATAATTTAGGCCAAATGGGGCTAGATTATTTTCCTAATAATCTAGACAATCCAAATAATCTAGTTTAGGCAAATAGAGCCTAGATTATTTGCTCAATAATCTATACAATCTGAAAAATATAGTTACGCCAAATAGGGCCTATAGAAATAACACCATTTGGCATGATTTTGCGGGGAGAGAATGCTACTTTCAAAAGATAATTTAATTATACTGGAGGGCAATTTGGATTACAAATAAAAATGAATAATTTGTAGACTATAATTCTATATGATAGGTCTGAGTAATAAATTATTTATAAAACAGAACGCTAAATACACAAGCTGATAGTTATAAGCAGTAAAAATATAATATATATTTAAAAATATTAATGAGTTGAGATTCGAGTTACGAAAATATTTTTTAAATTTTGTGTCTAAATTTGATTTTGTTTAAAATGACTTTTAAAACCCCAATTTTAACGAAAGTGTACCAAGAGTGGCTCGAAACTGGAAAAAAAATGTCATCTAATTGTCTCTCAATCGAAGTCACGTGCCAAGATGGTGCTTGTGCCACACGAGATTTCCCATTCCTCATACTCACCATCCACCCTTTTCTTACGCCGTCTCTCTCTCTCCCTCTCTCTCTCTCCACCCACCCCACCCCCACCTCCCTACAAGCACAGCTGCCTTAAAAGCAGAATTCTCTCTCTCTCTCTCTCTTCCTAAAACCCCACAGCTCTCTCGATAGCCTCGCTTTTTCTCCATTTCCCGTGTCAGAGCTCGTCCGAACTCCACTAGCTTTCCCACTAAGCAATCCTCCACCTCTTTGATTTACATATCTCTCATTCTCTCTCCATGTTCTCAAGCTCCGAACTTGACCAGCCGGTGCACCACTAGTAGCACAAATGCATACCACCGCCGCACCACCGTCCTCACCGCCGCAGAGCCTAGACCAAATCAGTCACCTCCTCACCCACCTTCTTCACTGTTCCCTCTCCATCAAGTCCTTCACTGGCCGGTGGCAGGTCATCCGCTCAAAGCTCGCCTATCTCAACTCCTCAATCTCCGAAATTTCCGATTCCCCTCACTGGTCAGAGAACCCCCTCCTCCAAACCCTTATTCCCAACCTCATTTCTACTCTCCACCGCATACAATCCCTCTGCGACCAATGCACGGATCCTTCGTACAACGTCGGGAAGCTTCTCATGCAGAGCGACCTCGACATGGCCGCCGGATGGCTCGCAAAGCAGATTCAGGACATCGATTTACTTCTCAGATCCGGCGTCCTCCGTCAATCAAACGCGATTGTCCTATCCCAGCCCGCCCCTGGCTCCGATAAGGAAGATTTAGGGTTTTTTGTTCGAGACCTCTTCACTAGGTTACAGATCGGAGGCGTCGAGTTCAAGAGGAAAGCCATGGAATCACTGCTACAGCTTCTCGAAAACGATGAGAAAGCAGCGACGGTGGTTTCCAAAGAATGTAACCTTAGTTATTTGATTCATCTGTTAGATCTGAACGCTCACCCTTCGATTCGAGAACAGGCGGTTGCCGCCGTGTCGATCCTCGCTTCAGTGAGTGACCAACCGAGAAAATGCGTGTTCGAAGAGGGAGCATTAGGGCCGTTGTTGAGGATCATCGAGTCCTGTTCGATTGGATTGAAGGAGAGGGCGGCGATAGCAGTTGAAGCCATCACCGCCGATGTCGAGAACGCTTGGGCAATTTCAGCATACGGCGGCGTGTCTGTCCTAATTGAAGCGTGTCGATCGGGATCGTTGACGCTTCAAGAACATGCGGTGGGAGCTTTAAAAAATGTTGCGGCCGTAGAAGACATTAGGAGTGCTTTAGGTGAGGAAGGGGCTATCCCTGTTTTAATCCCAATATTGATTTCTGGCACTCCCGCGGCGCGAGAAAAGGCGGCGAATTGCATAGCGATACTAGCCTCCTCCGGCGAGTTTTTCCGCGCTCTGATAATTCAGGATAGAGGATTGCAGGGACTCCTCCATTTGCTTCAGGAATCGTCAAGTTCAGATACATTAGAACACGTTTTACGAGCGATCTACTCGCTCTCTGCCTCTGATTCAACTACTCGAACCCTATCTTCTTCGACTTCATTCATTACCCAAATCGCGGAGCTTATCAAGCACGGCAACATACTTCTCCAGCAAATCTGTGCCTCAATACTTGTTAATCTATCGATAAGCGACGGAAACAAGCGAGCTATTGCCAGTTCTATGCCTGCTCTAGTGAAGCTAATGGAGTCTCCGAAGCCTGACGGACTGCAGGAGGTGGCGGCGAAGGCGTTGGTCTCGCTTTTGACCGTTAGATCAAATCGGAAAGAATTGGTGAGGGACGAGAAGAGTGTAATGAGGTTGGCTCAGATGCTGGATCCCAAGTATGAAGTGGTTTCCAAGAAGTTTCCAGTGGCGGTAGTAGCGGCAATCATGGCCGGAGGTAGTCAGGGTTGCCGGAAGAGGCTAGTGGCGGCCGGTGCTTACGTTCATTTACAGAAGCTAACGGAAATGGAGGTCGCCGGAGCAAAGAAGGCTGTGCAGAGACTTTCCGGCAACCGGCTCAAGATTATTTTCAGCAAGACATGGAGGGATTAACCGGGAAAGTAAATAACCCCCGCCAAACTAAAGGTCAGATTTTTTAATTAAACGCAAATTAATGTAATTTCTGTGTGGGTACAACGCCACGTGGCTGATTAAGTTGTCCACGTGGCTTAATCTATGTATAGTTTGGCGGGTATTGTGTGTTTGGCGCGTGAAATAACTGTTCCATTAAATGAGCGCCTCTTTTGTCGTTTGAATGACGATAATACCCCTCTTCACAAGAATATGGCTCCAATGCGGTGGCATCTTTGAAGTTTGACCACTCATATTTTGTATAGTTTTATATAGGTCCCATTCATATACCAACTTTATTTTACAGTCTTTTCCCTTTCCCCCCCTTACTTTAATTAAACGACACTATACCCCACCATATGTGATATTTAATATTTTAAATAGGAAATAGGAATACATGGGTATGATGACCCTTGGTTTTTTTCCTACCTAAATTATAGGTGGCATTCCTTGGAAGGTACTAAATTACCAACGAACATCGTTGGCATTGTCACCATTTCCGTATTTGTATTTATTTCCTTCGTGGGATTTTTGTGGTCGTTAGAACCCTTCAAAAAATTCATATTTTTTTTGGAAGTCTGGGACTGATAGCGAAACGGGAACGAATACACAATTTAATAGGATAGTGATAGTCCCGTTGAATTACTATTGATGGAATTAATAATAATACATTCCTTCAAAGGTATGTATATCTTAGGTTTTATGATGTTACATGTGACGGATGTTGATTTCGGGTACTATAAATATAAGAACATTGTATATATACTTCGCCTAAATATACAGTCCAATTTGATGCTCATGCAGCAAAACAAGCCGGCCTTAGTAAATTCATCCAAAGGCGTCTAATTGATTGATTGCCCATGGTAACCTTTACCTGTTTATAATCAATAGATTTAAAATGGGAAATTATTGACTAGGGCCCAATTTGGCCTAATCAATTTACACATGACATGTTACACTCGCTTTAATTAATGGGTTTTATTTTACATTTTTCTGGGTTGTTGATTTCCTGATGTTGCGCTGTTTATTGTGATACAGGAGGATTTCCTTTGGACTTTTCTAACCGTTGAAGTGAAGAAAAAAGGAAAACATTTTCCCTGGACAAGCAAACGACAATCACACATATCCATACTCCAGAATTTACGTTACATAAACCTATAATATATGATCCATTATGATCAAAAAAGAAAAAAGTACTTTAATCATAATATATTATATGAAGGCATGGATGCGGTTTTTAAGGAGTATCCTGTATCCTCTTTATTCCTTCTTTAATTTATTTTTTTTATTTCGCAAAGTCAATCGATGGATTCATTGACTAAATGTGAAGCTGTAAGTTTGAGTCTGATGATCTTTATCTCTAATCTCTACATAATTTATTTTCTTAAAACAGCTTTGTTGTACATTCAAGAAGTCTGATTTTTTTTTTTTTGGGTCCCAGAAGAAAAGGGTCCTTATTTTTGTTTGTAATGGTCAAGTGTAGCTCCAATTTGGAAGTGTGAAACTGTTTGTATGCTTCTCTGAATTGTACCAGACATTAATATTGTGGTGAGTATTATCTGAATCTGGTATGATTCTTCCTCGTACGGTTTTGCTCGAAGTTGCATTTGGATCATGAGTTTGTGAAGGAATTTATGAAGAGATGGAATTATGGAGTTAAGAAGTTGATTTAATTTCGCGGTGAGATTATCATTTTCCTTTTATCTTGGTAATTCTTTCCCTGATGCTGATGGGAAAATGTACAAAATCATGTGAGAAGTGCATCTTGTTGTACCCACGGAAAACCCTAGCTTTGGGAGATGGGGTGTTGCTTTCCTTTTCCCTCCATCCTTGGTAAACAGGTGATGGGAGTTGTTGGTAATGATGTAAAAAGTGTTTTTGGGTACTGAAGTGTTTTGGATTCTGAATTGGCACTTTCATTAGATTTGGTTTTTAGTGGGTGGTGGCCCATCTACTTTTCTCACTGATATCTGAAAAAGAAAAACACTGATAATGATCAATCAAAGCTACCACCCCTGCTGACATCTTGATTGCTCATAAAATGGTTATGGTGGTTGCATGATGTTAGCTCCTCTCTTAGGTTTGCAAATTTATAGATAATTTATAAATTTGTAGGTCGAGGTACGCGTAAAACACTCTCCTTGGAAAAGAAACGTCTTTTCTTACATCGAGTAATCTCGAGAGACGAATAGTTTTGTGTGCAGCTAGAGCTTGTCTTGTAAACCAAGAACTGTCCTTGTGCTCAAAACAACAAAAAATGTACAAAGTTAAACTAAAATATTGAATGCAATAATGTTAAAAATAAAATTTAAATCACAAAACACAAAATTGTGGGTTCGTCGATCAAATATTGACTTAAATTAGTAATATATTAACAGCTGTGTCGAAAAATAGAAGCTTTTTCTTGCTTTCATATAATCAAACTCTTGACTTTATTTATGCTGCAAAAAATAGACCATACAGGAGAATCAGGGGAAAAAAGAAAAAGAAAATGGGAAAGAGGAAGGACCGGCGTAGATGTAGGAAAGAAAGAGGCATCTACGGACAGAAAGGACAAGGAAAATGGGTCCCCCAGTATTTTTACATCTAAGCCCATTGGGAATAAGGAAAGAAAATAGAGCTATAATATACTCAACATGTGAATATATATATATTCTTATGTGTATGCTTATATAATTGTGGGTCAGGGCTCAGGTCCCTGTGGTCCATTTCTCCTTCACAGGTTCACAATTTCACATGCCTGCCTCCCCCACCACCCCTCTCTCTCTCTCTCTCTCTCTCTCTCTCTCTCTCATGTCATATCTATATTTTGTGGTTTGCGTAAGTTACAACAATAGTACCATTTTTGTATATGCATCTATTGGGTGGTAAAGGAAAAGGATGGGACTTTTTCTGGTCATATTTCTCGTGATATCCCTTCAAAGCAACTGCCAAACCAAGCTGTAAAGCTTTTCACACCTCTCTTTCTCTCCAGTTATCATGTATGTTTTCCCCTACTTTCTACTGTTTTCTGCCAAACTTGATGGTTACAACAGAGGTTTACCCGACATTCAACTACTCTATTCCAGCACTTCATTTCCCCAATCCCCTCTTCTTCTCCAACACTATACCCTCCATGAGAATAAAAAGTCACAAAAAGGCACTATATTGGTGTCAGTGGCAATGAGTCTATTTTTATTTTATTTTATCGAACAATGAGCATATTTCATAGGCACTAAAGGGTTGTACATCATTGTGGCTGCAGTTTTATAAACTTGTAGCTGCTCTATCTCATTGTACATATACCATGGAGAAATTACTGTTTTGGCTGGCACCGTCCTAACGGTCTGTTTGTTAACTGTCAAAATTAGAGAATAAATATGATGGATATAAGAAGAGAGAGATATAGTAGAAGTTGAAATTTATGATAGAGGGATGGATAGATATGAACAGTTTATTTGAGGAAAAACACGATATAGTAGATATAAGTAGGTATATGGTATTTTCTTAATTAATAATGATATTTGCATAAATACAAAAAAATATAGAAGGGAGATATGATATGAATAGAGAGAGGGGTGAGATAATTTTATCTCCTCAAGACAGATAAAATTTAAATATCGAATATGATATCCGGAGTCCAACGACTTAAACAAACGTCAAATATCACAACCCCAATTTTCATATTCAGAGTGATAATTTTATCCACTCCTTTGACCTCTAATAAATGTCCCCAATCCTAATATCCTAAGAGCCACACGATTATGTGACTTCCATCACAAAATAAAAGGATGTGTAGCTTTGGGACAAGTACCTACTAATTTCTCATTGTTGATCACATAACTATTGTGTGTAATTGCAAGGGATTGGCCAAGACCCATGATTTAAGGTTTGCTTTTTTTTTTTTAAGCTTTTAAGTTCAAAATATTTTAGATGTTATCAACTCTTTAGTAGATCAATTCACATATATGGAGTCTTAACCCAATTTTAATTGCAACCCTAGTGACGAGTAAGAGAAATGACTACTTACCTGACTAGGACAGGTGGTTCGCTCGGTTAGGGGTGCTCGGTCATTTTTGGCATGGGCGTGTTCTGTCCTATACGTTGTCGTCCGCATAAGACGGGATTTGGGTTAATCTCATGTAACTGTTATCCTTATCCCTTCCTTATGGGATAAGGACCGTTAGCTTATCATCAAATTTCTTCCTTCGTTTCAAGAATCACTCCCGGTTATGCTCATGTAGGTTATCTAAAGGCAACGACTATCGCTATATAATTTAAGGAAACTTTATGGTACAAGGTACGAAAATTTTGCCGATTTGCATATAGAGCTCTTCATTATTTTTCTCTCCATCCTAAATTAGGTATCGAAGGGGTATTGGTGAAATATCACACCATTGTCATTGTAGGTTTCAAAAAGCTAAGGATGCCATAAATCGTTCCATCACCTAGCTATAAGTGGACGCGCATTAAATTAATTTACAAAAGTTAGTCAACACGTGCGTAAACTGATCTGAATATCGTGAGTTACGAAAAGAAAATGGTATGATAGCACGCTATAAGCTTGATCCAGTGACGGAAGCAAGGAAGGGCTAAACTGGGCTACAGCCTGGGGTGGCCTGAAATTTGCCCTGATTTTTTTTTTTTTTGGTATGTGAATTTTTACTCCCAACTTATTTTAGCCCACCCCATATTTGGATTAGTCCGGATAAATTAAATTTCTGATTCCACCATTGAACAAATAATGAGAAGGTATATGATTTCCTGCAATGAATAATTTCATCTGACTCAATGTAAAGGAATTGGATCTAATAGGGAGTTTAAGTATTTCATATCTTGCAGAATTGGGTATTTGACTTGGATATAGGCCCTATTTGGGCTGTGGTTATTAAGTGTTTATTTGTTTATTTGTTGGGTAAACAATGCAGCAGGTTTGGGCTAATTTATTTGTTGGATCCAGATATTTGTTGGACTCAGATAATTTATTCGGTCAAACAACACAATAAATAAATTAGTCCAAATGTCATCAACTATTTAAATATTTATTCCAAACATCATAAATAAATAAATAAATAAACCAATAAAAATCGTAGGCCAAATGGACCCATAATCCTCCAGATCAAGAAAAATATCCGCATGCATGTGCAAATCATACATAGTTAATTTTGTTACGTCAGTCTCTGTCAGTGCCGATGTCTAGTTAATAGTGTGCTCTGACATACTAAGACTAAAATTAAGGATCTTGCTTTCATGGGATTTGATTCACATAATCACGCATTCTTTACTTGACCAAAAAGTCTAGAGAATTCAGGGACATTTCCCCTAGATTTTCTGGTCAAGTAAAAGGTATGTGAATTATGACCTTTAATTTCGGATTCAAAAAAATTTTTGGATTTTTTTTTAGTATTATAGCACTCCTCCTGCTTGACGGATAACCCTTTTGAGCTACCATTCGTATTGTCGTATCCATCCAAAAAAAAAAAAGGAAAAAACACAAACTACGTACTGTAATGAGGATTTCGGTCAAACCTTAACTCACATGTGGCGCACGGTTTGTCGGCTAAAAACCTGAGTGATATAGGCAACGTGTGTACGTTTCATCTGCTAAAGTTTGGAAGAAAAAACTTTTGACTTATTTAATTATTTAGAATGACTTTGTTGCGGCCTTGAGTGTTGGGTTGAGCATAATTTGTAATTTTGCATCTTTTTGTGAATCAAATTAATATCAAACTAAATAGAAATAGGTGGGATATCAGGAGCTGATCAAATTCTTCAACCATGAGAATCCACTTCCAAAAGCAAACAATTATTTATATACAAAAAATAAAAATACAGAGATATTCCATATACCACATTGTTACATGGAAATTATCTAATGATAACACGTTTGACCGTTCTTTTTCGAATGAAGGAACTGTAGAGGAAAATTGCGATATTTATTTCAGGAATGGTTGTATATGAAACCAGAATTGAGTTGGGATTGATATACCTTTTACACTTATCGGGCACTTTGAATTTTTACTTAGAGTCTACTGTTGGAAAAATAGTTTGGCAAAATATATTTTTAGCTAAGTTTAAGCTAAAATAAAAGTGAATTCCACATATCTTTATGTGTGAATCTAAGTGGCAATGTGTTTACATATACATGGAGCTTAAGATTGTATATTTGGTTGAACAAAACCATTTATATGTGAATTAAAAATTGAATCTAAAGTAGGCTCCAAAAATTGGTAATTTTGGGTGAAAATGGTGTTAGTCCCACATAGGAAAAATGTGGAACATTCATGTGGTATATATAGTTTAAAATTGCTTAAGGGTTTGGGTCCCAAGGGCACCCCACTTTTGTGGATGAGGAAGGACTTAGGTAGCATGGGCTTTGGCCCAAACTACCACGCGCGCCGCCGGCGTCCGTCCGACGGGCGGTTCGGGTTCGGGTCATTTAGATAATATTCTTTTTGTTGGGAATTTATTTAATTAAATAAGAATTTTATCGTTGGTCCGTTTCGGTTCCTGACCGTTATGCCCAACGGATGCGTCCCTTGGGCCGAACCCATACCACTTAACCGAACCGGTGCACCTATTAGGCCGAACCAGTGCACCTATTAGGCCGAACCAGTGCAACTCTTAGCCAGAGTTGCACCCGTTTGCAGCCTATAAATAAAGGCCAATTCAGTCCGAATTAGACACTTAATTTTGCAGACTACATACCTTGCATTCATAGCATCTTGCCCGCACTTTATTTCTGTTCTTTGAGAGAGAGTTCAGTGCACATTCTGGTTCGACAGACTAGTGGTTTGCAGTGCTGCTACCATTAGTATTGATCGTTGCATCCTGGGAGACAGACGCCAATTTATCTCGTAGCACCGTAGCGAGGGCGTATTTTGTCTTAAGGAGATTGTGTCAAACACAAATCTCGATCAGTAAGTTTTCGTGTTCTGCCGTATCGCTTTAACAAATCGCTTGATCACTTCAATTCGCTCCGAACACCAAGTAAGTTTTCTGTCATTTTTGTTTTCTGTCTTACTTATATTTTACAGATTATTAATAGCCAAGATAACAATCTTAAGACAAAATAGATTTTTCTAGACTATTACAAATCTGTTCTTGACAGAATTTTATAAACAGTTTATATTCTGGTTGTTGTAGCGACATTATTTTATTTGCTTTACATTTATAAAAAATATTTGGTTTTGTGGTTTAAGAATGTCAGAAGTGCAAGAAACTCCTACACCCGCTTCTTCTCGTACACCCACAGTGGCAGTTGCGATACCGACTGCGGTTCCTATGAATCACGGGGAAAAACCCGAGAAGTTCAATGGAACAGAGTTTAAGAGATGGCAGCAAAAGATGCTGTTCTATCTTACAACTCTTAACCTTACGAGGTTTCTCTGTGAAGAAGTTCCTACTTTGACGGACAATAATACCGATGCACAGAGTGTTGCAGCGGTAGATGCTTGGCAACATGCTGATTTTTTATGTCGGAACTATATCCTCAACGGGTTGGACAACACATTGTACAATGTTTACAGTCCACTCAAGACGGCCAAAGAACTTTGGGATTCTTTGGATAAAAAATACAAGACAGAAGATGCTGGTTCGAAGAAATTCGTGGTCGGTAAATTTCTGGACTATGTGATGAGTGACTCCAAAACGGTGATCAGTCAGGTTCAAGAAATCCAACTCATTCTGCATGATATTCATGCCGAAGGTATGTCTCTCAGTGAATCTTTTCAGGTTGCTGCAATTATTGAAAAGTTGCCACCCGGTTGGCGGGATTTCAAGAACTATCTGAAACACAAGCGCAAGGAGTTGAAACTCGAAGAACTTGTAGTTCGTTTGAGGATTGAAGAGGATAACCGTGTTTCTGACAAAAAGACCGGAAAAAGTTCAATGCTGGCCAAGGCTAATGTGGTGGAACAAGGAAGATCATCCAAGAAGAGGAAACATTCTGGCCAAGGTTCGAGTCAAGGCTCGAAATGTGGAGAAAACAAGAAGTACAAGTTCCAAGGGAAGTGCTTCAAGTGTGACAAACAAGGACACCGTGCAGCGGACTGTCGTAGCAAGCCAAAGGATGGGAACGCTCGTAAGAAACCTGCACAAGCCAATGTGACCGAAGTGGAGACTCTCTCCAACAATGTTGAAGACTTGCATTTTTCAGCAGTTGTCTCTGAAATGAATCTGGTGGGATCTAATCCCAAAGAGTAGTGGGTGGACACTGACGCTACCCATCACATATGTTCTGAAAGGAAGATGTTCTCCTCTTACAACGAGGTGACCAATGGAGAGAAACTATTCATGGGTAACTCGTCCACTTCAAAAGTCGAAGGCGAAGGGAAAGTGATACTCAAGATGACTTCGGAAAAGGAACTCACTCTCAACAATGTGCTCCATGTTCCAGACATCCGTAAAAATCTAGTCTCTGGATCTTTGTTGAGCAAGAATGGGTTTAGGCTAGCATTTGAGTCTGACAAGTTTGTACTCACTAAAAGTGGGGTGTATGTAGGAAAAGGGTATATGAGCAATGGGCTATTTAAACTAAATGTAATGACTGTTGTACCAACTTTGGCTATGAATAAAAATATCACATCTTCTGCTTATTTCGTGGAATCTTCTAATATTTGGCATAGTAGATTAGGGCATGTGAATTTTGAAACTTTAAGGAAACTAATAAGTTTGGAATGTTTGCCTAAGTTTAACATTGATCCAAATCATAAATGTGAAATTTGTGTTGAAGCGAAATTAACAAGAACTTCTTTTCAGTCTATACATAGAAATACTGAACCTCTAGACTTAGTGCATACTGATATTTGTGACTTCAAGTCAATCCAAACAAGAGGTGGTAAAAAGTATTTTATTACTTTTATCGATGATAGTACTCGATACTGTCATGTTTACTTGCTCAGAAGCAAGGATGAAGCTTTGGAAATGTTCAAAGTCTATAAGAATGAAGTTGAAAATCAACTTAGCAAAACGATCAAGGTAGTAAGAAGCGATAGAGGTGGCGAGTATGATGCACCTTTTGGTGAATTCTGTAAAGAACATGGCATTATACATCAAACCACTGCTCCTTATTCTCCTCAACAGAATGGTATTGCTGAACGCAAAAATAGAACATTGAAAGAAATGTTTAGTGTTATGTTGATTAGTTTTGAATTATCTCAGAACATGTGGGGGGAAGCAGTACTTTCCGCAAACTACATTCTTAATAAGATACCCCGGAAGAAAATCAATAAGACACCGTATGAATTATGGAAAGGTCGAACACCTACCTATAAATTCTTGAAAGTGTGGGGGTGTCTAGCAAAAGTAGCAGTTCCAGTACCTAAACAAGTGAAGATAGGACCAAAAACTGTTGATTGCATATTCATAGGATATGCCGAGCATAGTAGTGCGTACAGATTTTTGATACAAAACTCAGAAATTCTAGATATGCATGAAAATACTATCATTGAATCTAGGAATGCATATTTCTTTGAAGATGTATTTCCTAAAAGGTTTCGACACGAGCCTACTTCATCCAAAAGGACTATTGATACTACGTTAAATAGTCATCAAGATGTTGAGGTTGAAAATGATGAAGAACCTAGACGTAGTAAAAGGGCTAGAATTTCAAAATCGTTTGGACCAGATTTTCTAACATATTTATTAGAAAATGAACCTCGGACTTTTAAGGAAGCAATGTCCAGTCCTGAAGCACCTCTATGGAAAGAGGCTGTTAACAGTGAGGTTGAATCCATTCTGCAAAATCATACATGGGAACTAGTGGATCTTCCACCAGGGAGTAAACCTCTTGGATACAAATGGATATTCAAAAGGAAGTTGAAAGCAGATGGTTCAATTGATAAATATAAGGCCAGACTTGTAGTCAAGGGTTACAGGCAGAAAGAAGGGCTTGATTACTTTGACACATACTCACCTGTAACAAGGATCACGTCTATACGAATGCTTATTGCCATTGCAGCATTGTATAATCTTGAAATCCATCAGATGGATGTCAAGACTGCATTCTTGAATGGTGATCTGGACGAAGAGATATATATGGAACAGCCTGAAGGGTTTATGGTTCCAGGAAAAGAAACTAAAGTTTGTAAGTTTGTCAAATCTCTCTATGGTCTAAAACAAGCACCGAAGCAATGGCATGAGAAATTTGACAATGCGATAATGTCAAATGGATTCAAGATAAACGAGTGTGACAAATGTGTGTACATAATGCACACGAGCAAAGGTTATGTCATAGTTTGTCTTTATGTTGATGATATGCTCATCATTGGTAGTGATAATGAAATGATTAAATCTACCAAACGAATGTTGAACAAACAGTTTGACATGAAAGATATGGGTGTCGCAGATGTTATATTAGGAATGAAAATTTCTAAAACATCTGACGGATATACTTTGTCACAATCTCATTATATTGAGAAAATACTGGGTAAATTTGGCAAGTACGATGAACGTCCTGCAAGGACTCCTGTAGATCCAAGTCTACACCTACCCAAGAATAAGGGTGACAGTGTATCTCAGTTACAGTACTCTCAAATTATTGGCAGTCTGATGTACTTAATGAACTGCACACGTCCAGATATTGCGTACGCTGTGAGTAAATTAAGTAGATACACCCATAATCCTGGCAAAGATCATTGGAAGGCTATCGTTAGGGTTCTTAGATATCTAAGATACTCCGTAAACTATAGTCTACACTATACTAGATATCCTGCTGTGTTAGAAGGATATTGTGATGCTAACTGGATATCGGATACAAAAGATTCCAAATCTACTAGTGGTTACGTCTTCACCCTTGGAGGTGCAGCCGTATCTTGGAAATCTACGAAGCAAACTTGTATAGCTAGGTCAACAATGGAATCAGAGTTTATTGCTTTGGATAAAGCAGGGGAAGAAGCTGAATGGCTTCGTCAATTTTTGGAAGATATTCCGATGTGGCCGAAACCTGTGCCGGCAATATGTATCCATTGCGATAGCCAATCAGCAATTGGCAGGGCACAGAGTAATATGTATAACGGTAAGTCTAGACACATTCGTCGTAGGCACAATACTGTTAAACAACTACTCTCAAGTGGGGTTATTTCCATTGAATATGTGAAATCAAAGGACAATATTGCGGATCCACTAACTAAATGATTGTCCAGAGAGCAGGTATATAATTCATCGAGGGGAATGGGACTTAAGCCTACTACTTTGGAGTCACAATAATGGACACCCAACCTATTTGACTGGAGATCCCAAGATCTAGGTTCAAAGGGACAACCAAGTTATGTGTGCACTCACCAGAGTCACTAAGGAGAATCCCTCCTCACCTATTCCTATGATGAAAAAATATATAGTGATGCTGCATCGTGAGTAAGGTTAAGCTTTTGCTTTTAATGATTCTTATATCTTGACAAAACAAGTGGAGTATAGCAGGATACTCTTAATAAGAATTACCTATATGAGTGTGAACTGGGGCCGGTTCTATGAGAATTGACAAGGCTAAATTCTCTAGAGCACTCATGAACGACCAGGTCTTGTTCAGGGCCAAAATGAACGCAAACGTAAGAACCAGTTTGTGTCAGAGATATTCTGTGTGAATTCTATTGTCTTGGTTTACGTCAACGGCTGAACAGTTCAAGGCATCGCGTCCACTGATTAGCTAGTAAACCCGATAGTCTTTCACAAGGGAAGGTTCAAGGTCAACAACTACCTATCCTTTGCAGAATTTCTCTTTAATTGTACTCTCTCAGAATTTGCATATTGTTGCATTTCGTATCTTTCAATTTCATTCATGTGGGGGACAGTTGGAAAAATGGTTTGGCAAAACATATTTTTAGCTAAGTTTAAGCTAAAATAAAAGTGAATTCCACATATCTTTATGTGTGAATCTAAGTGGCAATGTGTTTACATACACATGGAACTTAAGATTGTATATTTGGTTGAACAAAACCATTTATATGTGAATTAAAAATTGAATCTAAAGTAGGCTCCAAAGATTGGTAATTTTGGGTGAAAATGGTGTTAGTCCCACATAGGAAAAATGTGGAACATTCATGTGGTATATATAGTTTAAAATTGCTTAAGGGTTTGGGTCCCAAGGGCACCCCACTTTTGTGGATGGGGAAGGACTTAGGTAGCATGGGCTTTGGCCCAAACTACCACACACACGCGCGCCGCCGCCGCCGCCGTCCAAACGGCCGGGTTCGGGTTCGGGTTCGGGTCATTTAGATAATATTCTTTTTGTTGGGAATTTATTTAATTAAATTAATTATTTAATTAATTAAATAAGAATTTTATCGTTGGTCCGTTTCAGACCCGCGTGGCCCAATGTCATTTGACCATTGGCATTTGACCGTTTGGCGGTTCCTAACCGTTATGCCCAACGGATGCGTCCCTTGGGCCGAACCCATACCACTTAACCGAATCGGTTTACCCAACCGAACCGGTGCACCTATTAGGCCGAACCAGTGCAACTCTTAGCCAGAGTTGCACCCTTTTGCAGCCTATAAATAAAGGCCAATTCAGTCCGAATTAGACACTTAATTTTGCAGACTACATACCTTCCATTCATAGCATCTTGCCCGCACTTTATTTCTGTTCTTTGAGAGAGAGTTCAGTGCACATTCTGGTTCGACAGACTAGTGGTTTGCAGTGCTGCTACCATTAGTATTGATCGTTGCATCCTGGGAGACAGACGCCAATTTATCTCGTAGCACCGTAGCGAGGGCGTATTTTGTCTTAAGGAGATTGTGTCAAACACAAATCTCGATCAGTAAGTTTTCGTGTTCTGTCGTATCGCTTTAACAAATCGCTTGATCACTTCAATTCGCTTCGAACACCAAGTAAGTTTTCTGTCATTTTTGTTTTCTGTCTTACTTATATTTTACAGATTATTAATAGCCAAGATAACATCTGTTCCTATTAAATTGTGACAGGATTAAAACCCTTTTTAGTCTAGAATCATGAAATCATTATCCCTTTACTAATACAAGTCTATCTCTTCTTAATTTATCTATCGGGTTGTGTATTTCCCGATAGTAGAGCTCTTTAGCAACTGTGGTATATATTCCTACCATACTAGGACTCCCCATGTCCATGGGGGCTCACCGAAGACGAGATGGGAAGTTAGCTATTTCGAGAAAGCATCTAGGCCGATCAATCGAGGAGGATGGAGGTGTCGAGTCGATTAATTAAAACTGTACTCAGTCATCGATTTTGCACCTACCATCAGATAATTCATATAAAGGGCACATTTCGTTACCCTTTTACACATGGAATTGGCGCCAAGAATTTTGGACCCAAGAGGTGATGATGTTGATAATCATATTATTACACTTTTCTGCAAAAAAATAAAATTAAAAAAAGACCATGATGGCATGCAATTTCTGCATTTCACATGAAGATGGGCCACCCTAATCACATGCAATATTACCCAGGGAGTAATGGGAAAAATCAGATTCATTTGCACCGCCGTGTAAATCGGCTAACCGTAAAATGTAACGTCTCATGTATATCACTAGTTCAATAATTTGTTGAAGCTTAATTACGTGGCCCACAATATTTAACTGAAGTTGTTAGTAGTAGTTTACATAGTTCCTTATATATCCATGATCACCCATGTAAATTTTTGACGTGGAACGGGACATCACATGAAATGACCCAACTGTGGGACCCAACGTTAACTTTTCAATGAAACATGGACGGAGGGAGGAGGTATTGTGGCACCACTCATTTTTTTTAATAACCATTAGTGGACCCATAAAAATTTTAAATTTTTTGCAATATATCTAGAATGGCTCCCTAAATTTTTGAACACTCTCTCCTTTTTTTTTTTTTTTTTTGGTACTTCGGAATTCAAATTAAACTAGAGCAAGAGTACAGTAGTTCGCCAACTGGCCATAAAGTACAACAAAAGATTAATCAACCCATTTTCTAAGCTTAAGACTGTCCCTTAACAGGAACTCCCGAATGGAGATCGGGCAATTGTTGATATTCTTGAAATCTTCTTCATGCTCAGCTCCAAGACGAGCCATGTGGTCTGCGCACTCATTCGCCTCCTGGAAAACATGATCTAAAGTGGATTGGGTTCCTCGTAGTAGAATTCTCGCATCCTGAATTATGGTGTCCAAGTTGCAATTGGTAATGTTTTGTCCATTGATCAAATTAACCGCCACCAATGAATCTGATTCAATCTTCACGTTCTTCCAACCCTTTTCAAGAATGATGGCTAGCCCTTTGTATATACCCCAAATCTCAGCTTCTAGGCTAGTGGTGCATAGAAGTTTCCCATGGTATCCCATTACCCAATTGCCCTGTTCATCCCGGAATAAGCCTCCATATCCAGCATTTCTGCTAATGCTGTACCAACACCCATCTGTGTTCAGCTTCAAAGTACTTGAAACAGGGGGATTCCAGTTAACACATCTTATACTTGTAGACCCAACAAGTAAAAGAGACTTAAAAGCCTTGTCCACTTCTATGGAATAGTTATAAATGCCTTGTACACTAACATGCCAAGGAGTATCAATATTGTCAAAACTCTTTCTATTTCTATCTTTCCATATCTGCCATAAGGAAATAGCAAACATGGTAGGCCACGGAAACTTCTTCGATTGAATGATCACAGTTTTATGTGATCTAAGCATGTAAGTTATCCAAACTTCTATCGGGCAGTTCCACTTATCCCTTGTAATATGCCTGAAATTTAGCTGGTTCCACAGCCCCGAGACATGAACACACTCTCGGAAAAGGTGATTGAGATCTTCCGGGGAGTTATCACACCTAGGACAGAAGTCAAGTGGGATAATTCCTCTCGAAGCTCTCAGTCGATTAGTGGGTAATTTATTGTGAAGGATAAGCCAAATAAAATACATCAATTTTGCCGGAATTTTTAGTTTCCAAATCCAGTTCCAATCCCCTCCTGTGGCAGTATTAGAATTAATGAAATTAAAACTTGATCAGTGGAGAAAAAACCATTACCAGAGGGATTCCAAGAGGGGTAATCAGCCAATTGTGCAAATTGGGGAAGCCGAATTCGGAGAATGAGATCCCTAGTAGCATCATCAATAATAGTATCCAGCAAATGCAAATCCCAATAGCCATTAACAATAAGATCAGAAACACGCTTTGTAACGCCCCGGATTTCCGGAGACGTTAATTTAAAACAATTTATCAAAAGTCAACCATATTTCCATTACTTAGTCAAAATAAAGTTTGATTACAACATTCGAATTTAAAGAAATTACATTAAAATTTGAAATTAAGAGCTCAAAATATATCTAGGTGAACCACGGGGCTACGACATCCTCCTCGAAAGTACCGCCGTTGGTATCTGGATAAGCGGGCTCAGCAACGTCATCTTCGACACCTGGCATGAAAGGCCAGGGGCAGAGAAGTTGCACCAGATGAGCGATTAACGCTCAGCAAATAAAACTACCCTAAATCTTAAATCTATGCAATGGATCAAATGATGCATGATCATGAACATAGTATGAGCAGTTAATCATATAATATGAACAGGACAAAATAATCAGAGTTGACATAATCAGATTAAATAATAAGCGGAAGCAATAAACAAGTAAGTACATTAAATGAATGAAATGTCGACAATATATCCTTAAGTCAAACCCTATGACTTGTTTCTAAATTTCTGACACACGCAACCGACTTATATCCATAAGTGTCTGTCGTTGTTCACAAGTGTCCAAAATTTCTTTCAAAATACAAAGTTCGGGTTGACACAAGCATTGCCCGTCATCAAACTTTCATTTTCCAAAGTGGTGTTATGATGTTCCCGACCAATATGGTCCCGACCCCTACGCTGACCTCGTATCCGGCGCTAGTGTACCCAAACATCGGCTCCCGTATCCCATGCTCCCAACCGTTATGCTCCCAGCATTATGTCTCCCATATGTCGTGCCTTGACTCGAAAAATATCTAACTCCTCCCCTTCAACTATATTTTTATTTTTGAAAAGACACGACACGGCTTACGAACATAACCGGCTCACGACATAACTTGGCTAAATACATGAGACGTGACCGACTCGGCTCCAAGACACAGCCCGGTGGTAACAGACGTAGTTCGGCTAAAATCCATATCCCGGCTAAAGACATCCTAACACATCTCCCCCAAGGAGTAAGTCAAATCTCGAGTCACCAAACATAAGAGTTTATCAAATTCTCGATTTTCGTTACAAAGCTCGTGACTTTTATGACTCGTGTCAAAATCTCGAGTGTCATCTCCACTAACCTCAAACGTTTCTCATTGACTCTATATAAGTTTCGTTTCAACGACTAGACTCATGATAACATGATGATGTGTTGGAGATGCAAGATTAATCAAGCGAACAAGATAATACAAATAAGCAAGCTATGGCACATAAACGATAAGCGCATACTTTCATTTCGCAAGAAAACTTCTAACACGTTAATTTTTGAATAAGATGTCATCTCCTAATGATATAGGTTACCTAAAGTTTCAAAATGATAATCTAAACTTGATTATAGGTGTAGTGGTCGTAATGTAAGAATTTGGGCGATATTCTAATTTTTTGAAAATTTTCACTGTCTGAAAATTTTTCTAAGTATAGAAAAAGTTGAATTTTTTTCAAGTTTCGAATTAGGGGATAAAAAGTCCCGGAAATGATTCCTTGATTTTTTCTAAGCACAATGGTATATTCATACGCCTCAAACGCATAAGTTTAGGGTGAGTTTCGGGCCAAAATATAGGAAGAAAACGGGTGATTTTTCGATTTTGTACTAAAATAGGGAGGGCGACATTTTGATTCGAATCAAATTTCAATTTTCTGTAAATGCCATTGTTTCCAAATGGGGGGTACTTCCTTATTTTCATTAAATAAAATTAAAGTAAAGAAATGATTTCTTTACTTAAATTTATTTATAGAAAATAAGTATATTTTCATAACACATGCCATGCCTTAACAAGCCCTAAATCAGAAACTAAGTGTCAAATTTCCATAACAGAGGCACCGGTGTAAGGTTTCAGAGGCACCGGTGTAAGGTCTATTCTGTAGTGTAATACTAAGATACAGAGAGTTAAAGGCACCGGTGTAACCAAAACAGAAGCACCGGTGTAAGGTCTATTCTGTAGTGTACTACTGAGATACAGAGAGGTATGACACCGGTGTAACCAAAACTGAGGCACCGGTGTAACTATGAACATTCAGAACAAATACTAGTAACATCCAGAGAGTTGAGACACCGGTGTCACAAAACTATGACACCGGTGTAACCATGCAAATACAGAACATTAAAACATACAGAGAGCAAAGGCACCGGTGTCACCAAAACTAAGGCACCGGTGTCAACATCATCTTCTACGAATTTACGGTTCTGGGTTTCGTTTTCTCCGAGCTCCGTGGAGCTCAATATCGATCAATGGCATAAATTAAAGGTTAGGATAGATTCATTCACCTTAGTATTGAAGAATCAAGGCTTGAATTCGAAAGATTATGGCTTGAAGTGGATGATTGAAGTTCAAAACAAGTTCTCTCTCTTCTCTCTCCCTCTACTGTTTTTTTTTTCCTAATTTCTCACCCTTAAACCACAGCCATGGCACTCTCTCCACTCTCTAAACTCTGAAATTTCGTAGGGGAAGTGGTGAGGGTGGAAATATAGAAATAGAGAGGGCTTGAGTGTAGGAGGTAGCTTTGCATGGTTTGCCATTGGTGAGGGAAAACTTATTGCAGATTTTTGGATGGAGTGTGGGAATAGTATTGTTCAGCCATGATGAGATTTGGGGAGTGGTTTGGCTAAAACCATGGGTGGAAGCGGTTTGGCTGGGGAAAGAAGAGTGGCCACCAAGGTTTAAGTGTTCAATGGTGGAGAGGAGAAGTAAACGTCTGATTTGGAGAAGGGGGGGTGATCATTAAGGGAAAATTATCCCATGTGACATGTTCCATGGTAATGGCTGATCCAAAAGATTTTGGGTCAAGTCAAAAAGGATTTGGGTTGTGGGCCGAGTTAAACCAAGTTGGACTTGGGTTAGGATTTAATTCAATGGGTTGAATCCAAATACACACATGCACAAACCCATGAATATAATGTACGGCTAAAGATAAAAACGCGCAAACTTAATAAATCAATAAATAATTTCATACATCAAAATTTATTTATTTATTTATATTTTTTTTTTTTCATTTTCATTTAAAATTTTAGGGTCTTTACACGCTTCCTACTACAGGTGTGTGGCCCAGGGAATACCTCAGCAAGAGGTCGTTCCCCGACCCACCAATCAAGCCAAATGTCAATGGAGGAGCCGTTACCTACTACCCATTTCATTCCTTTAGACACTATAGTCGACGATTTCATTATACTTTTCCATGTAAATGAAGCGGATCTAGTTTTGGGCCAACATGCTAAAGAACGATCCTTAAGATATTTATTCCTGAGAATATTAGTCCAAAGACTTTGTTCCCCATTGAGTAATTTCCAACAGAGTTTAGCTAAGAGTGCAATATTATGTAAAGATTTTGTATGAGGGTACATTCCTTATCAAATGAGATGTTAAAATATAAAGAAGGGAAATTTTTACTTACCTCTCTTGTGGAAGATCTATTCTTGATAAAGCCTAATTGATTAGCTTGTGATGAGCATGCATGGTTTCAAATATTGATGCTTTGGCAAAAATAAAATTGTGGTTTCAAATATTGATGCTTCATAAATTTTAGATTATAAAGCAAAATTAGGTACACAATCAATTACAAATACAAACACTTTTGTGTTTTTACCCCACGTATTCTAACTTGAGCATCAGAGTGTCTTTTAGCTGAAAACATCCCATTGGCGCTAAATAGTTGTTCCTTGGCCCTTGCGCAAGCTTCAAGGACAATACGAATCTTGGAAACGAATCGGATCATATCACAACTCCACGATGTTAAACTTGAAAGCTATAATCAGACACGAAAAAATCCAAATAAAATAGTAGCACCCTAAGTTCAAAAATGCCACATAAATTTACCACCATTTACCAATGACCGTCCCCACACTAATATCATTGCTCAATAATCAATATAGTCATTAATACGTACTAACAGAGAAATTTCAAAAAATTCCATAAAACTCTAAACTTCATAGGGCTCTATGACAAGTCACTATTTTCGTCTTTAATTTGATGAAATGGGACGAAGAGGATCTATTTGACGAAAACATAAAGAGTTACATTCTTCAATATAGCTTTGTATTGACTGTTATCATGTGAGAGGACCAGACCAAACTATCATTTGTTTTATGGGGTTTGTATCAATTCTTTGTATGCATAGAGTGATATAGACATAAAGTGCTTTTTTTGGGGGAAAGAAATTAAAGCCTCATTTCTCTTTAGGTTCCATGCACTTTGGCCCTTTTATAACCGCTTTTCTCAAAGGAGGAGAGAAGTCAAACATACACAAGCAAGAAGATATTAATTCAACTTGTTATGCTTTTTCCAGCTTTTCAGTGCACGCAAATTTTGCTTTTATTGCAAACCCCATTGCCATTTTCTTTGTGTTCGGCAGTTGGAAATTGGAATGGTCTAAAGCAAGAAAAGCTAATTGTGGTTCAATTGAATTTGTGGGTCATATAAATCATGCCCACTGAGAGATTATAGGGTCTTCTATTGGGTCATTGTTTGGGCTGGGCCTCGTTTCAGGTGAGTGATTGGACTACCGGTCAGCCCAGTTGAATTTGGTTTCAAGATCCAAAATCTAAGCAGGGTGTCCATTAGTCCGGTTGGAAATCTAATTTCCAATCAACCCGCTCTTGGCCTGTTAAGCATTTTTTCCACCACCGATTGCCAACTCATGAAGATGTGTTTCACGGGATGCGGGAAGGCTCTATACAGTTTTGTCTGTTTTATCCTCGAAACTATATCGTTTTAATTTATTACGTGAATTATTATCAAAATGCATGAAATCAAAATGGTGTAATTTTAAAAGTAAAATAGGCAGAACTATTTCGTTTTGTTTGCACTATACGGATACTATAAAAAACTGCACTACAACTTTTCGAAATCTATAATTGATATGTAGGTAAGAGGGTTTGGATAGTTTAATGCCAACTAAGTGATGAAGCACGAAGAAAGATGTGAAATGAAGTTCAATTTTAATATGTAGCACACGAATAAAATTTGACCTGCAATCCGACCTAGACAAATAAAAAATACATTTATTTACTTGCACACCTACATAAAAATAATTTCTATGCTTCAAAAAGATACAACAAAATTTCATTCATTTTATAATTATTAAAAAAAAATGCTTTACAAAGTCTAGACCATTTCTGCAAAAATATCAATCAAGCCAGCCTTGCAATGATCTTGTTCTGCTGCTGCAACCACAATTGCTGTTCAAGCAGCAACTTCTGCTGATTACCCGACCCACTAAAACCCCCATCACCTCCCCCAATCGGGTACGGTGCAAACGGGTCATCTTCTTTATTCACCAAAGCCAAACTCATACTACCCGAATTTCCCGCGCAAAATGTAGGAGCCGCTTCAAAACTCTCCCCCCACGAAAACTCCTCGTTTCCCGAGAAACCGACTCCCACGCCATTACCCACCGTTGGTACAGTTACGATGGCAGTTACTTCAGTTGCATCCTCTAAAAACGGGTTGTAATATTTCTCCTGTTCTTGATTCGGAAACGGATCGAACCCAAACCCGTTCGTTAACGGTTGCTTCGATGTGGTTGCGGTCTCGGCTAGCACAATTTCCCAACCCGTAGTCGAACCCGGATCCAACGCTTCCTCTCCTCCTTTCTCTTTCTCCTTCTCATCTTCTTCATTGAAGAACACGAGATCAATCAACGAACTCGACGACTCTTCTTTTCCTCCTCCTCCTCCTTCTCCTTCCCCTTCTCCTTCTCCTTCCAATTCTCCTAGTTGAGACATATCGTCCAACGACAGGATATCGACAAACGACCTCGTGACAGGTAACGACCTCGTGGAGCCCTCGTCGTCCGGTTTCTCAATCGGATCCGTAATCGAATAAGCTTCCAAATCAATCGAGATCGACCGACTCGTCCCGGTCAACTCAGTTGCGCTAATCAAATCCTCCAACGACGTACACGAGAACCCCGAAGCCCTACTTGTCGTTTCCGATAACTCCGACTTCTCAATGCTGTCCCGCCTCCTCTGCAATGGCGGCGCCGGGAGGAGCAACTGCGGCCGACTCTGCAACGTCGGGAAACTAGTGTGGTCTTTTAAAAACTCCCTTAACGTATCGATTAATTCCTCGGAAATTTTCTGGACGCTGGGGTACTCTGATGTTCTACCGACGCCGATGCTTTTGCAGAGGTCGTAGAAGGCGCTGAGTTCTTCGAATTGTTTTGTGGCTTTGACGCAGGCTTGGAAGGCATTGACGCAGGAGTTGTATTGTAAGTGGAAGAAGCTGTCGAGGAGGAGGGCGAGGCCGTCGGAGATGTCTTTGTATAAGTCGAAACTCTCTTGCACGACGGCGTAGAGAGAGATTTGGACCAATCGGTTTGTTTTGGAGGCGCCGGTGGGACGGGTGGCCACCCCTCTGTCTAGGAGGCGCTGCCAGTAGGAGATTTTGTCGAGGAGCATTGCAGGTTTCATGTCTCGCATTGGCTCGTTACCTGCTAGGATTTAGAAACCTTGTTATGGATATTTTTGCAAAATTTATTAACAAAAATTACTTGCAAATTAGACTTGTAAATAGAAAAACTATGATTATTAATATCAACGATTATATTTGTAAATTTATTATTTGTAAATGGAACCCGCTAAAGAATGGTGAAATTAATCAATAAAATTATTTGAGATGTGTGTAAATTAATCCAAACGCTTCGATTATCAGGACAAATTTGAATAATGTTACGAACACAAATATTCTGAACAAGTTTGTTTTAAATCGTTGAACGCACTTGATGTTTTCAATCATTTGTGTAATCTATATACATTTGTGTTTAAATATGTGCAAAACATTTGTGTTCATAGATTTTTCCGACAAATTTTATGACCTACTGCATAATATCTGTAACTTTACCTGATCGGCTTCTCCGGTGGAAGGGCTCTTTGTATTTATTATGGGTATATCTCCGTTGAAGCTTCCCCGTGAGAAAACATTCCAAACGCTCATCTAGATAAAGAGCAAATGTCCGCACAAAGGCCGTGTAATCCCACGGGCTCGAGTTCGAGTCATCACGAAAGCTCGAAAGGTTAAGAATCTTGGCCCCTCGCTTCATCGCGAGCAGCACTTCCCTAGGAAAATAAGGGTCACCATCCTGGAACGTTCGTAGAACGAGCATGAGTGATTTTACTGCCACGATCCAATTACGGGTCCGCCCGATACGCTTTCCGATGGCCCTGGCGAGGGCTGCCGCGTTATCTTTGTCCACCGAAACGAGACGAAGGATTTCTTGGACGTGGCGGTCGTCCATCGGGACATTGTCGTGGGTGGTGGCTTTGAGCACTGCCACCTCTAGATTGGATGAGTTGTTGCTTGTGACCTTGGCTAGGCTAATGCTTGTTTGATCTTTTACAGCTCCAATGGCCTTCTTTAGCTTGCTAGGCATGGTTGTACTGAGGAATCTCTATTCAATGAGACGTCACAAAAGGCTCAAACAATCAAAAGTTAAGCTAATTCTCTATCCCCTGTCCTTGTCCTCTAATAGGATCTATCTTTTTTGTGTTCAATGAATATGTGCATATTGTGTTGTGAAGGTATTCTAATGTCCTGAATTTAGATTGGATTGTTCAAACATGGAGAGGTGTTTGATTGGGGGAGATAAGAGGTGTGTTTTCTTGAGAGAGAGAGAGAGAGGCAGGCTTGCAGGCTGGTTTTGATATCCTTCTTCTGAAATCAGAAAATGTTTGTTTGATGGAACCTAATGAATTGGGAGGCCATAAGCTTCTCATCATCTCATGGCCTTCCGGAAGTAACAAAAATCCGCATTTTTTGTTGACCTAGTCGTTTGGAATGTTTTGACGAAGGAAGAAGGAAATAAGGAGATTTTCGTAAGTGATAATAAAATGATATCGTTTTGGGGTGAAAAAGTAATACTTTTTTAATTTTTTTTTTCTACCTCACAAAGAAATCGTTTTGAAATGATGCGAGCATCATATTTTTAAATCTTAATAGCATGCGATAGACATGATCTCCAACCATTACTAAATTGGGAGATGTAAAATTTATTTGATGTTTGCGTAATGATTGGACTATCTTGAAAATAATATGCTCTAACCAATACATGAACTTTATTATTTTATCGCAATTTTTTTATTATTCTTTTGTTTCATTTTATCAATTGTTGGACAAGATTGTGAATTCACTAGAATAAAGTAATTAAAGGAAAGTATTTGGCGTGTTATTTTTGTACACGTTAAATTTAACATGGGAGAAAAAATATGACCTGCCGCCAATGAAGCAATTGACACTTTAGATGTTTTTTTGGAATTTGTCTAACAATTTGGAAAATCTAGTTCATTTATTTTGCACGTGGTAATAATTAATGGATTGACATATCCCATTTAAGCATTTATAGACCACGTACTAGTGGGCCAAGTAATTGGATAAAAGATGCTTATACATCGACATAGAACTACACTACAGGTTTCGTTTTACACTTGAAATTACGTCATTTTAATTTATCAGCGAGCTATTATCAAGATGCGTATAGGGATCAAAATGATATAATTTTGAGAACAAAATGAGCACTCACATTACACATGCACTATAGTCTTTCTGAATCTGTCTACAACTTAGTAGTTGGAGAAAGAGTTCATTAACAAAAAGTGTCTATTGAAAACTCAAACACCACTCTCATAATTGTTGATCTATTGACTAAGGGATTGACACCAAAAACATATAAATAACATGTTGTCATGATATGTTTTTTCAGCAATCCATGATGTGAATAGTGTTGAGTAATTATTATTTTTAACACTTATTACAGAAATGATAGTTTGTTTCTAATGTTGTTGTTTGCAATTATGAATGCAGAAATTATTTTGGGTATTATTAAATAGAAAATGCCTTAACAAAACAAATTATAGGAGTTTATTCAGGCATTCTATTTTAAATAAAATTCTATTTTTCTTAATTGACTTGGTTAGTGAAAGTTATCTATGTTGTGGTACATAAAGAAAATATAAAATAAATGCTACAGAATCGATATGACTCACATTGGTGATTTAAAAACATCACTGTATTATAATTTTAATTAACATGGGCCTATTGCCTGATTTTATTAAATTTGTTATCGTGTGTCAAAATTTTAAAGTGTGGAAGTCGATTCATTTGAGTCAATTTCATTAAAATTATGTGTTTTATTAATAAAACAACACTTTCACATCACAACCAACTTAATAGGCCAAGTGAGAGAATGTTGGACCCACGTTTAGATGGTCTATTAGCCTCCACGTCTTCGAATATTTGTTTTGTTGCACTTTGACTCTCTGTATCTGTTAAAATTCATTAAAGATAAAATTCATTCTAAGTAGTTTGTATTTTCTAAAATATAAGAAAAAATTCTTTATCGATAATCAAGATTAATTAAGTGTCTTAGAGCAACTCAGACAGTCTCTTCAAATAAGGCTTGTTGGCTACTTTAGCTAATCAAATTCAAATGAGGCTTGTTGGTAAGAACTTTTGACAAATAATGACTGTTTTTTTTTTAATATTGAAATCTTAAAATCTACTTTCAAAATCTCTCTCTCTCTCTTGTTGGGAATGAAAACGATTGCTGCACGGAAAACGTGTTGTGCGTCAAAACAATGAAACGATATCGTTTTGATGCACAGTATATTCTGTTGTACACAATATAAAACAGAACCACAGTAAATGGTTACTAGTTTAATGCACTTTTGCCTTGTAAATATTCTCCGATCAAGTGGGAAAAAGAAAAAGAAGGAGAGATTATATTTGATAATTCCAACTGTTAATTCAGAGGAGTCACTCATTGCAATGACCATATTCAATATTTTTAAACTGGGGGGAAATGGACAACAATCTCATACACAAAATGGAAGCAATAATTCACTCAGACTCACAAGAAAACATGTGAATAAACAGTAGAAAGACAAGAAAGAGGGGAGGCCAACAGAATCTCTTCTGCAACTGAGCAGGGGTCTCATGTCTCTATCACTCTCTTAACACTCTATTTTAGGAGCACTATAAAATATAATATGAAATTCTCTACTTGGATCAATCATCGTGATACTGATAAAATAAAATAGAAGATTAATATGACTGACTGGATCAACTTTTGTGGAATTGATGAGATGTGGGCATAGGTCACATGGGGTCAACATCAGCACTACATTGTCACATGGGATCAGCATTCAAAACCAAATTCCAGCAAAAAGCGATCAAATGGGATAAGCTTTTGCAGCCACAAAGACAACATTGTCGTTTGGGGATGAGATTCAAAGCATCTTTTACCTAATGGCTACTAGGACTTGTAGCACGACGCCTATGAATTGCTACGCTGATAATGGAAAGGGGTCTCTACACATTGCACACGGCAATGACATGTTGTACGGTAAAATAATGTTGTTTTAGCGAGTAAAATATTCTTTAAAATTGTTTGATTAGTGCTCAACTGTTCGTCATTATTTGTGTGCCAAAATAATATCGTTTTGACTAGGGGTTAAATCGGCTCAGTCCGGTCGGTTTTCGGCCATGACTAACGACCGAAATTTTAGATAAATGGTTCAGGGTGCTTCGGTCCGTTCGGTGTTTTTAGGAATTTCGGGTTGGGTAATCGGCTCGGGTTGGTTCAGCGCAGTCGGTTTTTTTGGGATTTCGGATTGAGACTTCAAAACCACTTCAAAATCGGTTTGGTTTTTTACGGCTTTTGGTTCAATTCAGTATAGATCGGTTCGGTTGGATATTATTTCGTTCGGTTCGGTCCAGAAATATTTGAAAACCGAGACCAAATCGAAAATCCATTTTTTTCAGAAAAAACAAAACCAACCAAACAGGTTTATGGACCTATCACTGACCGAATATTCCGTTCAATTTTTTTTGTCCATCAGTTTTTTGTATCACCCCTAATTTTGACATACAATATATACTGTTATTCACAATGCAGACTTAAGGACCAAGTCCCTGATAATGGCCCATACCATCAATACACTTGAAAATCAGACAAAGAGAAGTGATATCTGACTCTGATATATTTTGACACAGAATTTAAGCCTCCAAGAAAGTGGCTCTGATATTAGATTATGAATTTCTTTGTAAAATTTAATTTATTCTAGTTCGTTTAATTTAAATTATTTGCGATGATTTTTATTATAATAAATGTTTTTTTCTTTTTTACTTGAGAGAGAAATAGACTTGAAAAAATAATTATGTCCCTCAATGTAGATAAAGTTAAAACATTCACTTGATAATTCAAGGACATTACTGTCATTTTGTAGCCTCCAATGATTAGAACCCACAAATTTATGGGCCGAGACTGTAATGATGAGGCTGCCATTGAGATAAATAATTCAGTTCTAACGGCCTGTTTGTTAGTGGTAAAAATTATGGAAGAGATATGATGAATATAGTAAGAGAGAATATGTTAGAAGGGAGATTTATTATAGATGGATAAATATAAAGGGTTTGTTTGGGTATTTTTTGAAGAAGTAGGATATGAGTATATGAATGGCATTCTCGTAATTAATAATGATATTCTTATAACTTGTGGACGGGACACACATTGCGTGTGCAAGTTGAGCGTGTATGAAGTGGGTTATAGGTAGTTATTTGGGGTAATTATTTGACTTTTGTCCCTATAGTTAAGTCTGTTCTTTTATTTTGTAGGGCTAAAAATGTAAATGTATTTTGTGACATGGCTTCAGATTTTTGTTCACTCCAAATGGGATAGTCCCTTTATATTAGTATATAGAATAGATAGATAGATAGATAGATAGATTAATAATTACATTTGCGTAAATATAAGGGGATATGAAAGAAAGAAGATATGGAGAGAAAAAAGAGTGTTCAAATTTTATACCCTTTATTTCACCTCTAACAAACATGACCTAATTGTATAAATTATTAACCCTTCTTCTAGCCAATAATTTAATAATTACCTTTCGCCAAATAGTACCTGTAGTAGGCCGGAATAGTCATTGATGGGCCCCCGGCCCATGACCAGCTGCACCATACTCAGGGGCTCCACGAAGCCCAAACTCACCTGGGTTCGGCCGAACACTCTACCGGCCGGAGCCTTTGCTCGGCTGTTCCGAACGGGTTTGGAACTCGGCCCTGCCGAACAGTGGGATCGCAATCCGCACAGATCTTCGGCCCCCTTGGGGCGGCTTCTTGACCAGGTCGTCTCAGAAACGCCCGGTAATTCAATTTCCAAAGCACGAACACACGTTCTCCGCTTTCTAAGGGACGTGCAGGCGCACCTTTCCAACTCACTCGAACGTGGGACGCGTGGTAGAAGACGTGCAAAGCACATCCTTCCGATCCGCTTCGGCGTGGGACACGTGCCAACGTTCCCACACTCTTCGGACCACGTCCTACATGCTGGGCCGGACGTTCCGGAGACGGTTGGATTCCTATTCTATAAATATCCCGACGACACTCCAAATCCAAGGTACATGCACACTCGCGCTAGAATTATACTTTAAAAAGTTGCTTTCGTTCTTCCAGAGAGTTAACTTGATCATCGGAGTGCCCACCGGAGGTCCAACCCCCCCTGGTGTGCACTAACTTAGTGTTGAGTGTTTTGCAGATCATCTGAGAAGATCCGATTCAACAACCCGAGAAGTCTAGAGTGGATTCCAGACTCCACAGTACCTTAGTCTCTTTATAAAAAACCCACAATGCGTAAGATATCTAGGGTCCATTTGGCGTAACTAGATTATGGGATTATTGGATTGTTGGATTATGTTGGGTGCCGGACGGAATAATCTAGCTCAAAGTGTTTGGACTAAATTATTTGTGGATATAGAAGTTATGTTGTGTTTGGAGCTAGATTAATTCAGATTATTTGGGTAAATAATTTAGGCCAAATGGGGCTAGATTATTTCCCGAATAATCCAGACAATCCAAATAATCTAGTTAAGGCAAATAGAGCCCTAATATAACACTCAAGTCAACAATTGTACAATCTCCCCAGAAAAGTTAAGAATAAAGTAAATTATATATCTCAAAGGAAGCTAAAATTTGGAATGGAGATATTTGGTATGATTGCCTTTAATAATCATTTTTTTATTCTTATTTGGGATGAGGGTTTTATCCTTCACATACTGTTCATCAACTTGCAGCCTCAAGAACTAAAACAAGTAGTATCCAATGCAACTTTTGATTGGACTTTATTTGAACACTTTATCATCTCTTTATATTTTATGAAAGTAGATGCCCCTACCACCTCGAATATATCTCACCATTGCCTCATCTTTTGACTTATTACATGCCTGGGACCATTTGGAGTTTCTCCATGGAGTACACCATCACAGAAGGGCTGATATTCATAGCCTGTCGGTAGCACAATTAGAAAAAATTGTTAACCATTTCATTTCAACTGAAGTTGAAGCTTTCATAAAGTATATGTCAAACTCAAATTTTTAAAGCATAAAGATGTTCCGATAAGAAGTTTATCGGTACCCATCTGCGTGATTTTTGGTACAATTAATATTCTCGAGTTTAAAGATGAACGACACCAATCATATTCGCAAAAAATTGCAGTGTACTGCAGAGTGATGGAGACAAAAAGCTTCATTTGGATTTATATGGTTTAATCTAAACTAGCAAAAGGGGAAAATGAAGGCCTTGCTAATAGAAACAAATTCCTGATAGAAAGATGAACTGGACAAACAGCAATTAAATTAGTACAATAAGTTTATAGACAAAGCTCTAACTGGGGTAGTCCAATTAATTACTTCAACTACTACCAAACCACTTAAAAATAACTACACATTGGATACCAAAACTTGGATGGTCAGAAGAGTTACTAGTAGTACTAATATAGGAGAGCTTCTATCACTTAACTACACATTTCAACCCGAGAAAGTCTATACACAGACTCTTATGCAAAGATCCAAAAAAGTGCATCCGGAACTCTTCGATGCGTGCATTAGATGATTTCGAACACATCTGTGTCTGAATCTGTGCATGAGAATTGTGTGTAGTCGTCTTGCTCTTTCAACCCCTCTCTTCTTTCTTCTTCAGTATCCAGTAGGGAACTCACACTCCCCAAACTCTGCAAAAGTCAAGCAAGTTTGTTTTAGCTACGAGACAAATATTGGTACTAGTTTACAGAGGAAATAGAGAAGCAAACAAATATACTAATAGCAGTTGGTGTTTCCAACAATGTTTTGTATTGCCCAAGGCAAAATATTTTGACCTATAATACCAAAAGGACAATGAACATCCTTGGAAATATCAGTGAACATTGGGACAGATTTATTCAATGCCCATAAATTATCTTGGGCAGGCCCATTGACTATAGTCCCACAATGGGAAGTGTGCTTGATAAATTAAGATGTGTTCAAGGTTGTTCTTTTTCTATGTGAAATTGTAATTACGGGCACTTTAATTCATTCCTAAAAGACAAAGCTCACTTTCTACTAAGGGCAGATCCAATCAAAACAAGACAAAATACTGTATAGACCAGCTCGATAAATATATAACACATTATTGAAAAGAGGTTTGTGAACAAATATATCTTGCATTCTTTAAGGATACTCATAGCATAGATCTTGCATTCCTATCATGAAGAGATTGGGTCGTCTAGCTCAATAAAGTTTGTGAACAAGCTCGAACTCAACTCAAACTTAAAACAGTTAGGATTACGCTCGACTCATTCTTTATATTTTTATTAGGCTCGAGCTCAAGTCCCAGTTCATTAAACAGTTAGCTAACGAATCTGAGCATGGTAAAATTTAGCTCAACTTGGCTCGGTTGCAGCTCAAGCCACCTTTGCAGCCCTAACTGTAGTGTAGTGCCCATGTGAGGTGCCCTTATCAAATTTAAGAGTGCTCCACGCAGTGTCAGAAAAGGTCCAATCTATCTCCGTCCATCACGTGCTGTCTTCTGACCTGGCGTGCACCAACTATGTAGGCTACGTGGGCCTCGGTTGTTTTTAACGCGTACCTATTGGATTCTGGCGCATATTAACGATTCACTGTAGTAACTTGCTAACATGTGCATAGAATATAATTATGATTAAAATTATCCGTACTGATTTTGTTACTACAACAATATATATCGATACCAATGTGTACTAATATACCGTTTCGTATTTACCGTTAAAAATAATATATATATTTCTAATAATACTTTTTAACAAAAAAATTATATTAAACATAAAAAATAGAACATCACAATTTGAAAACAAATAATCAAACATAAAAAATAATATTTTAACTTCAATTTATGTCTAATTATAAAAAAATATTAATAATTAATAATTTTTTAAATATGAACCGATATGGTATAATGTCGGCGATATTAATATTAGCCAAAACACCTCAGAACAGACCGAAATAATAATTCGTTAATCCGGTACCGTTACAAGAACGTACGGCGGTAAGGGATTAACAACTTTGATTATGATGCAATAAACATTAACGAAATCCAAGAGAGAGAAGGGATAGAATACGCACTAGGTGGCTCGGTGACGACGGAAGCGGCCCCACCAAAGTGACAAGTCCCAATTGCCCGCCCCTTCTTCTGGTAATAACTGTTGAAAGCGTACGACGCGTGGGCCTCAAGGGTATTAGGATCGTAACACATGGATCCCGGCTGGATCGGATGGCAATCAGCCCCTCCTTCCCCACAAGCGTAATCTAGAGCCGGCTGCAGCTTAGCCTTTCCCGCATCCCCATTCGCCACGCACCAAGTTTGCCCCGCCACACTCGGCGACACTTTTCCAGTCCCACCACTGCCAACCGGCGTCGAAAGCCTCTTCTGACCTCCACCGACCGCCGGAGACCGGTGGTCCTGGTAGCCCTTCAAACCCTCCACGGTAAACGGAATGGTGTAAACCTTCTCTTCATTGGGGTAAAACAATCCGTAATTCCTCTCTGATGTGGGCCCGTTTTTGCTGTTCTCGTTGAACAAAGCGAACAGATATACGGTCAGATCTGCTTTAGGTCTCAAAGGGGTCCCACCGCCGGTGAGTATCCTGCGCACCAGGTTTCCGTTATACGCAGCGGCGTTGTCTACGCTGGCTCCTATTTCGTTCTCGTCTCCCTTCGAAGGCCAACCTGTTTCCGTCACGACCATTTCGATGTCGTCGTACTTCAGAGCCGACATTGCGGCAAATACGGCGTCGATTTGGGCGTCAAAGAGGCTCAAGTAACGCAACCCGTTACCCGCGTCGACGACACCCGGGTTTTCGCGAAACAAAGCGTAATCAAGTGGAATATCGTTGGCATTGGACTCGTAAGCGAAAAACGGGTATGCGTTCACCATGAGGTAGGACCCTGTTTGACGCAGGAATTCGAGCATAGGCTTAAAAACGGGTTCTATCAACTCGGGTCGGAACGATCCAGATGAGGACGGGTAAGAGCTTTGGAGAGCCGACAAGGCAATGGGTGAGGAGACTTTGATATTGGAGTGGAGATTGTACTTCACCAATGCTTGTTGGATGTTTTTCATAGCGGGTACGAGGAGTAGGGTCGTGTTATGCGGGTCGACGAACACTTCATTTCCGACGGCAATTGACTCGATTTGGGTTGACGGGTAGTAACGGGCGACGTTTTGCTTGACCCATGAGTAGGCGAAGGAGGGTCGTTTGGCGGCGGAGAAGAGGAGCTCGTTGGGTAAGTCGACGGTGACTTTGATTCCGGATCCGGAGAGGGCCTTGAGGACTGCCGGGTCGGAGTCGTAGACTTTGATCCGGTCTATGCCCTGAGACTTGAGGAGTTGGACTACTTTGACGGCTGAAGGGAGATTGTTGGCTACCCGGCCGTAGTTCACTCCAACTGAACCCCCATCTGCAAATGTAGCACCCAAAAAGGCAAAAGAAACACGAGTTATAGCTTATATAGAGACACACACATGATTATACACTATATATTTAGTCATGATTAAATACACATTGTAGTCATTAGTTATCCAAAAAGAAAAAAAGAAAAAAAAAACTGAGGAAATGGTAGCCATTTGTACCTGCTAGTGAAATTATGTTGAGGACTAAGAAGAAGAAAGACAATGTGAGATGCTCCATACTCTGGTTCTTGAAGAAACAGAGCATGTGAGAGAGAGAGAGTGATGGTTTGTTGTTATTGGGGGTGGTGGGTTGGTTGCTACTAGAAAGAGGGTGGAGTGGGAGTGGGGAGAGTGAACTGGGGCTGATTTATGGGGGAGAGAGATGGAGAGAGGGGGGAGGGTTGAGGAGATCGAGGTGGTGTGGTGGGGCCTAGTTGTCAGCAATAAATCAACGGATCACCTTCCTCTTACCGCTTACCGGGTGATGGACTGATGATGGAAATTTTGGCTGGTTGGGTTTTACACCAGGGTATTGAGTTACAGTGTTACACGTTGAACCACTATTTACGGGACGGGACCCACTAAACTCGACCGTTTCTTTGGACTTTTGTTACTGAAAAAATTAATCTATGTTGGGTTAAAAAAATAGTCCAAGACTTGTCCTGTGCGCCTCGGGTCTATCATTATTCCGTATACTTCATGATCAACGACTTGGAGTCGTCCAAATAGTCCTCGTGATGGCCACCTGGTTTAGGAAAGAAATACTATGTGGCTTGGGATTCGTTTTGGTTGTTAATCAACCGTGTGATTAAGAGAGGACTATTAACAGTGATAGGAGCGCGGAATACTGAAATAATATATGTGAATGGTCCCACGAGTGACGATTTTCGGGTAAGTGTTGTTGAAGTCACTCTTTTGATTTTTCGAACGTTGGGAAATGATGGGACTGACAATATTGATAACTTACAGTAATGTTTGTCCTGGATTTTGGTATGATTAAAGCATTTTGCGTAAACTTACAGGTAAGCAAGTGATTGAGGGTTTGTTTCAACGTTAATAAAGTAACACTGTAATCGTACCTAACAAGTAACTATTATTAATTGAGCTGAATGGTCATATTCATCCGAATAAGGTTAATATTAACAGTTATTTAACTCCAATACATCGCAATGTCTCAATACATATGAGACGATTTGGACCTAATATCGACCTAATATAACTGGACAAAGGCGGAGTTGTGTGCATATGCCAGAAGCAGGACTCACGAGCACCCATCCATATTTCGGCACCATTATTTGTTGATATTTGTCGAAACTACAGTTCTTTTCACTCTTAAACAAATTTAACTGACAATCCGAAAAAGATAATGACTATCAGATCGATGATAAAGCGTTCCATCAATGGAGTAAGGAGATGGAGAGAACGTCTAGAGATGGATGACAAAGGGAGAAGATATTGGAGGTGTAACGCCCAAATTTTGGTAAAATTATTTTAATATTATTTTATTTGTCAAAATAATAATTAAAAATATAACTCTTTTATTTCAACGAAATTTGAATAAGTACAAATTTGGATAATGAACTGACAAAAATACCATTATGAGTTTACACTAGTTATTCTCAAATTAACAACAGAGCAACTAAAGGTAGGACCAAGGGGGTTTGTTGTGCTGTGCGTCAAAACGACGTTATTTTGACGCGTAAAATATTGTCCGAATAGTCTTTTGCTGGCCGAATAATTTTCGGTTAGTGTTTTACGCGCCAAAATAACGTCGTTTTAGCGTGCAACATGCTCTATTGTGCGTAGTGCGTAATGCACAACTAGGTCCCCAATTCCTTTAAGGCTGTCAGTCACGTGTTTAATTCTTCCTTTGTGACCACTGGTTTTTCTAGCGAGGCTGAAAACTCCACCTGGCATGAAACGTTAAGAATAGATAAGTTATTTCAATGAGTAATTAAACTCAATAGAAAAACTTTACCCGAAAACCAAACCCAAATAGAAATCAAGCATGTCGTGAGATAATTGGGTAAATTTGTACTTTTGTTCATTTTAATTTTCTAGAAATTTCCCAGAAGAGCTCTGTATCCTACCCAAATATCTAGTATCAGGCACTCGTTGATATTGACTAATCATTACCTATCTAGATCCTGTAGTCAGAAGTTATGTACCCTACTTGAACAACGTTCCTATATATAAAAAAAAGAACCTTCTACTATTCACTCAAGTTAACAACTATCTCACTCTAGTTAGATTTGACAAAAAATATGACTTCACCATGTCAGCTAGAAACGAACTTTAGCTGCTTAAATACAATTTTAATCCATGATTTTTTTTGTACCAACAGTGGTTATACATATTTCTTATTTATACGCTTTGCATCACTAATTATAGGCAACTTATACTTGGCTAACACGTGATTTAATTTCTTCACAAAATACCGATCTTTTTTTTATTTTAAACAAAATTTTACCCCTTCAAATGACATCGATAATATACGTGTATTCGTATTTTTTAATTATTATTTATGTTAGACTGATCAATTATATTTTTATGTTTTATTTTCTAAAAACAGCTACAGGAGTTTAGAAAAATAATGTGATATTTATTTTACTTACCTCAAAGTTATAGAGCGAATTTCGATACGAGGACTTGTTATATACATGCGAATTTTCTTAAAGTTTTTACAAAATGCTTACTTGTAAGAATTCTTAATTTTTAATCAAAGCGTCTTTAGATATAGACAACCCGCTATTTTAAGATATTAGAGTCCATTTGGACTGTGGTATTTATTGATTTTTTTCGTTCTTATGTGAATTTTTTTTGTAATTTTTTATTTTTCGTCAACTTTTTATGATTTATTAGTTTATATCGATAAGAAATTTTTAAAAAGTTATAAATAATAGGCCAAATTCAAAAAAAGTTTAAAAAAGACAAAAATAAATCAAAAACGGAGTTTTTTTAACTTATTCTTTATCTTTAGTGATATTTTTTTAACTTTTGGACATAATTTTATACTTTTTAGATTGTTTTCATCAAGATGAATTAATAAACCACAAAATATTGAGATCAAAAAAATAAATATAACAAAAATTAAAAAATAAATTAAAACAAATTAGTTATCCCGAGAGCCGTTGGGTTGCCTTGGACATGAGAACTCCATCGGCTACTTGGATTTGGGTCTATTATACGAGCCTCAAACCCAACCCAACTGACCCGGCTTTTGCCTCCGCCAATTTAGCCCACAATAGTATCAATGACTAATTTTTCACTTTTATCCGTTAAATAACTCCTAATTCTATCTATTTCATTCTTAATTTGTCAATTTCTTTTAACTGATTTCTAGAATTATAATTTTACACCTGAATAATTTAAATTGTAAAGTTTCGCTAAGTCCATAAAAAAAATCGTTATTTGTGACCCTTTGATTTTATTTTTATTTTTTTCCTCTAAACTATTTTATGTATAAACTATCCATTTTTTTGTCCAATTAACATCTAAATAACATAATTTTTTACCCAATTAGTCTATAATTATAATAAAGAATTTTACAAAAAAATTGTTAAAGACAAGATATTCAGAACTAATTAATTAATTTTTATTATTTCTATCTTTTTTTTTACTTATTAGATTTCTCAATTAACACAAAATATAAAATTTAAATTAGATTAGAAAATTAAGTCAAATCTCACGAAATATGGAAACTTTTATTTTAAACACTTGATAAGAAATATACAAAGTATTAACTTATGAAATGACGAAAAATTTACTTACAAAATTATTATAATGGATGTACACGTGACTATTTATTACCACTTAAGTTCATTAATTACATATCAAACACTAAAAAATATTATAATAAATTTTGTACCAAAATTAGTTCACCCTTTTATTCCAACCTATAGAAAACTAGGCACTTCATTTCGTAAAAGTGTAGACAAATTCATTCATTGTGGTGGTTGTATCGTATATATTTAGAGGAATTTAAAAGGCAAAAAGTAAGTATTTTGTAAAAAAAATATTTAAAGATAAAAATAATAAAAAAATAATTTGTTTTTGACTCATTTGTTTTTAATAATTTTCTTTATAAATTATTTTTTCATAATTATTGACTAATTGAATGAAAAATTAAAATTAATAATTTTTTTGTCATAATTACTACTTAGATCAAAAAATAATAATTTAATGACGAAATAAACAAAAATAAAAAAATGTATTATAGATAAAAATTAAATAGTTTGAAGGATAAACGTGAAAATATTAAAATATCGTTCATAAAAAACCAAAGATTGAGAAACGTGTTTGTTACGTGAGAAAACGAAAGTAAAAAATACAGATAAGAATAAGAAAAGATATATAAAAAAAAAAAAAAGAAGACTTGTAAGAAAGTCTAGAGAGAGAGAGAGAGAGAGAGAGTACACTACACACAGATCCTCTTCTGATCAGGAAATTCAGACAGATAGATATATAGAAGATGTCGGGCGTCACGAATCAGCCGCCGGCGGAGGAAGATCAGAAGCCGAGCGATCAATCCGCTCACATCAATCTCAAGGTCAAGGGCCAGGTTTGTGCCACCAACATGTATGCATATATACGACACACAACTACATCTGTATCTGTTCCCGTGAGGATTTTGTGATTAATAGTTTTTTTTTCTTTGTTGTAAACGGATTTTTTTAGCTTTCATTTAGGGTTTTGGTGACGCTGTGTGTAATATGCTTTTTGTTGTTTCCTTTGGCGATTAAGATTAATTGACGCTTTTGGAATTTTTTAGTCTATCATTGATCGACTATTTACAGTTGTAGCCCCTTTCGAGGTTTATTAGGGCGTAGGTTAATGCTTAATTGTCTTATTTCAGTTGTTGATATTTCTAGGGTTCTGTCTGATGTGTGATTGTTCTATAGAAGTTCATAGTTCTAGTGGATTGTAATTTTTGGTGGGTTTTATTTTTTCTTCAGTTGTTTCGTATTTGGGTTTTTAGTTTTTATTGGTCCGGGGTTTGCCAAGTTTGGTTGTTTCTCTCTTTAATTCCTCCATTGAACTCTGTCTTGTCTAATTTTGGAATTCAGCAGTTGAGGCTCTTCGCACTTGTATTTTATCTGTCAATTGCTTCGGTGGCTAATCAATCAGTGCTCGTTCGGCGTTAGCCAGATTCACTCGTTGATTCACCTTCGTTCGGCCCCCGCTTGAACTCCAAGAAGGATTCAATTCTGAGTTCATGCCACGAGCGAGGGATGGAACTTTAAGAGTGCCTATCTAGTCACCCGGAGGAAAGAATATGGACTTGATTATGTTTACAAGTCCTATTCTCACTTTATGGGCCTATGTTCGGTAGAACTCTCGAGTAATTACTTAAGTTGGATTTCACATATTAACTTAGCCCCCAAAAGAGTATTTTTTTGTAGTTCATATATTGTTCTGCTTAGTTGGAGCTATTAAAATGTGTTTGGGCAAAAGTACATGCTAAAGTGTTCCTGGTTAAGTACCAATTAATCAGCTTATGGGATGAGTAGAAAGTGTCCGTGCTCTTTCCTATTAGTTATGGGAGTGCCTATATAGAACTTCTATTGTTGATCTATACAAATCACTTGACAAAATGCTGTTTGACAAATTGTTAACCAAAAAGTTTTAACATTTTGTCAGAACTTGTACAGAGTTGTGTTGAACCAACAGACCACGTTTCTGTTTATTGCAATTCTTTTAAAGTTAATTGTTGAAAAACAAGATTTGTAGTGAAATTCTGGCGTTTTGCAATATAAGTCACCCGCTGTCACAAATAGAACTGATTGGAGGAAATGGATCCATGTTACCAATCCGAAAGTAGTTGAGACAAATGCTTGTTGAGCGAAATATTGGCAAGGCAAAGTTGGTATAGTCTTCTCCCCACTTGGCTTGAACCCTGCCATATTTAATGCTCTTGGCTTCCAGCTCATCCCAATAGGATTGGGGCTGGTTGGGACCTAGATATCTTGCAAAATTTGCCATCTGTATGTGAAGCAAAGAATAAGAGGATGAGGAAGAAGAGGGTCCTCGTTATGGATTTGAGCTGGGTCAACCATCCTCGAGGTTCAACTCCAATTTGAAGCCTTCTGGTGGTTGTTTTGCTTATCTCTAAGTTATGGATTTGAAATGGGTTAGATGATTTTCTAGTAGTGCAGTCTACTATAAGCTTTCTTTTCTTTGGCAATTCGCCCTATTTTTCAGCTAAAACCAATATTTGTTGGTCAAAACATATTGAGGCAACACGGTGTTAATCTAAGTGATGGAATATGTAAATTCCCAAGTAGGTTTGATTTGCTTTGAAACTGAGATTTTGGCTGTTTTGACTGCAAATGACAATGCTAGACAAGATTGCATGAGTAACACAATAGTTTTCACCCTCAAATCTTTATCCCTCTGCCTTGCATTAATCTTCTCTTTCAAAGTCTTTGCACATTACGGTTGTTGGGTTGTTCAACTTGAATTTAAGTAGGCTACTTGTTTTCCTGTCCGACCGGATGGTATTTGGAATTGATGCCCTGAAAAATGAATTTCTGCTGAATAGCCCTCATTTGTTATAATCTGTGCATCCTCTAGGCAAATGCAGTGACTTAAAATACACTTTTGCTGTCGCTACTTTTTTTTGGCTCTCTAACCCGACTTATGCCTTAAACAAAGTTGACTTCATGTATTCAAAGTTCTGCGTTGGCGCTGTTGCTGAAGATTTCTCGCTTGCTATAATGGTCACATCGAAGTGATATTTTGTTTATGAAACATGTTAACCCTGCCATAGCTTCACATTGTTTTTGTCTACCATTTTGTGGAATGCAATGTGATTTTATGGGCTTATTAACCTCAAGCTGTATATTGTAGGATGGGAATGAGGTTTTTTTTAGAATCAAGAGAAGCACCCAACTGAAGAAACTTATGAATGCTTACTGCGACCGACAGTCTGTGGAGTTCAACTCGATCGCCTTCTTGTTTGATGGACGCCGTCTGCGGGGGGAGCAGACTCCTGATGAGGTCTCTCTCTCTCTCTCTCTCTCTCTCTCTCTCTCTCTCTCTCTCTTTCTCTCACTCTCTCTCTCACACACACACACAAGCGCCCGTACACAACCACCCCACACTATCCATGCACCTGCACCCACATACAGATGCAACTACTTATGATCACAATAGTGTATGTCAAATCCATGTACGATGTAATCGTCTCTTAGTTCTTGTTTTGTTGTTGCTGCAGCTAGAGATGGAGGATGGTGATGAGATTGATGCTATGTTGCATCAAACTGGCGGCTCGGCTATTTGAGTTATTTGCACCATGGACTATAAGAAGTTTTAGTACTTGAATGCAGTTTGATTATTTTGCTGGATGTTTGACGAATGGGCTTGTATGTGGAAATTTGAGCATCAGGAATATTAATGAACTTCTCGTCTTGTTTCGTAAAGTTGGTCCTGATGAGCTTCACTGCTACTTAGACATATAATATGAGACTCTTCCGGTTGCAAACTTCATCTGCTTATGCTAATTCATGCAGACGATAAAAGGCAAGAGGATTAGATATTACCAACCTCGTCAGCAATTCTATAAAAGTATATTGATTCTCTCGCAAACAAAAATGGATAGATCAACACTCAATGCGGGATGACAATGTGATTTTGAAGAACAGAAGGCTAAAAATAAGAGTAATGCACACAACTTCTCATGCACATATCCAAACACAATTATGTTCGGAATTGTTGGATACACGTGGGTCTTTATTATTTTGTGAATTTCACATGCATTCAATGATTTCAGTGCACGAAAGTTATGTGCACACACTTTCTCTTACAATAATGTAATCACGAAAGAATGCCTAAACTTTTAAGCGTATAGTATACTTTTTTGCCTTGGCATTTTCTCGAAATGATTTTCTTATGAACTCTAAATTCTGTTGTTTCGGGTATAAAATTATTTTTACCGCTTATCGTCTGCATGAAATATTATTTGTTTCGGGTGTAAACT
This sequence comes from Arctostaphylos glauca, assembly GCA_019985065.2. Classification (NCBI taxonomy): domain Eukaryota; kingdom Viridiplantae; phylum Streptophyta; class Magnoliopsida; order Ericales; family Ericaceae; genus Arctostaphylos; species Arctostaphylos glauca. Next base: position 25,829,548 of record JAHSPW020000007.1, on the reverse strand, counting down.
TATTTGTCTAATCTCTTTTCTGTGTTCTTCAGTTTCAATTTAGGGACCAACACCAGTTCATTGTTTAGTCATCATATTGCGGGTGTAATTGGTCTCTCTCAACTATTCAACCTAGAGCGAAAATTAAATAAACTAATTCAGCCGTACTTTGACAACGAACTTCTTCGACTCCTCTCTCTCCCCACTCCAAGTATTTTGCATAGCGGCAGATTTGTGGAATTCTTGCACTGCTCTGCCACTATTTTTGTTCCCCTGGCTTCCAGGGCAAAAGAGTACTAAAAAAATTTGGATTGTTTCTGAAGATGCAATTATCCTACAATCGTTTTATTAAATTACTGGAGAATTGCGAAGGGGAAGAAGAATACAATAAGTGTAATATTCAACTCGGTACTCGGTTAATTTTTTGTCCTAGAATAAAAAGAGTGCTACAATCTCAAAAAAGAAATAAAATAACTCCCCAAAAATTCAAAATCAAAAGTCATCTCATTTAACCCATACATTGGAACAAGGAATAATAACATCTGAGTTTGCATTTCCTATACATTCAGAGCTTCTCCATTTACTATCATCATAGGTTTTCTGAGACCAAAAGGTAGAAATGGCAAGACGCGTTGAGTATATCAATGACTATCCATGAATAATCCTAGTATCTAAAAATATTTACAAGAGTTGCTACGTATACATTTACTTTCCTTGCGCGAGATAAATACAACCCTATCAGATCAAAGGGGAGAAATGAATTGAAAGATTAATTGAATAGAAGGAAAAAAGATGATAGAGGGGAGCTCCCGGTAAGGAAGGCGGTACCACGAGATATTTTGCAGCAAAACTGTGCGTAATGGGACAGGTGCAAAGCTCTTCCTATGGGGTTAATTCCATGCTACCTACAGTGCTGCTATATCACTATCGACTTTAGTATATATATATATATTACAAAGCAATACTTCAGGTTCGGCTTCCTTATCTTTCCTCGTTTCGCTTACTTTTATTCCGGAAGATTTGTTTGCTTCTGAAAATAGGTTCGTTTCACCAGTGCCGGTGTCAGCTCTCCTTTTTCTTAGGGTTCAATCCGTGCGGACCTGTTTTTGCCTACAAACATGAAATCAATCAAATTAGCAAGTGATCCCACAGGCAACTTTCAAATAAAAACAAGCAAAAGTTTCAGAGCCTTATACCATTGTTTATGGTGTAATTTGCTTCCAACATGACGTAGAATGGTAGAAACCAATATCTTACAATAGTGCAATAAAAGTAACTTCGTATGTTGATTAGGGTTGAAGGAAAATATCCAAATTCATGTCTTATTCTTAGCATCACTGAAGGGCCCGGTAAAGCATATCTAGCTATCATGGGAAGGATGTTACCCGCATGACTGAACATGAGCCAAATGGAACACCTGTAGCTGCATCTGAACCCAGACATGATAGGGGAGACCTTAGCACATGACTCACTGACGGCAGGAATTTATCATCTTTCCAAGAAAGCCAATATTTTTTCAAGTTTAGGGCTAATAGCAAGACAAAGAGATTCGTGGAGAGATGGGAACAACTATATTTATCTAATGATATATTGGGAATCTCTTATGATAATCATCCATGCAATCCATTTACCCGGGGATCAATGGGTTTTACGTAATCCTGGTTTTACTATCCAATCGCACATTTTTTTTTAAAGAACCCATAGTACGCAAACGTAGACATGGTGAGCAACCAACAGAACATAAAGAAACAAGCCTGAAAAGAACAGCTAACAACCAAACACAAACCCGAACCCAAAACACACCACCTTCTATTTATTTGAAGGCTAAAGGCTTGAGCCTAATTGGTAGGTTAGCAATTGCTTTGTTCCTACCAAGCGTCATATTTTCTATTCCCAAGGAACTTTTTGTTCTCAGTTCTTTACCGCTTGAAGACATTCTTTCCAAGGACCAATGAAATCTCCATCTAAAAAGGCCTATGGGGAAAATTTGGATGAGTAGATTGATGGAGGCATACATCATCCCCTCGCTTGGAAGAGGGGTTTTTTAGCTGCTCAATAACAATAATCCCACAGGGGATTTCCTCCACCGGAATAGGATCCACGGGCACACAAAATTTACTCATGGCACAAGAAGACCCCTCCTTTGGGTTACACCTTGTAAGACATCAAACGCATTTGAAGATAAAGCAGACAAGGAAGAAGGCAATGGCTCACTAGGCAGAAACAGCACTGCCTCCCCCCTCCGGCCCCTCCCTCTTCTTTCCCCTATTTACCTCTACCAATTCAATAGGAACTTCATCTACTTTTTCTTCGCTAGCTTTGGCTTTCCATTCTTATGGGCTGGGGTTTTTAAACTTCGCCTCATAAAGACATGCCTTACTAGTATTGCGGAAAATTTGACACTCGCAAATATGGGCCATCAAAGGACCCTCCACTTTAATCTTGAAGGAGGAAGTTATTTATCATAATGGTATAACTAATTTCTGCAGGTTCAAGAATCCCTAATTGAAATCTGCTCTTGTATACCTATCATGCAAGTACAAGCAGCACTACTGACAGTGTCTAGCCCCCCTGCTACCCGGAACGGCAAATGGAGAAGAAAAAGGTTGAAATTTATTTCCCATCAACTGCAATTTTCAGCCCAATGTTATCAAGGAAATGATGGGTACTGGTAGAGATCAGGTAGGCCATGACCCCTCAAGACTATAATATATGCAATAAGCAAGATTTTGGGACCAATACAATAACTCTTTTTTAGTATTATATAATATGTAGAAGTAAACAGAACAGATCAAACGTGCTAAGTTCCGTGGTGGGACTCCAAGTGGATCCTCACAGAAACCTATCACAAAAATATATTCAAGCTGTCTTCTAAGATCACAAAGTAATCACAAGGCACATGTTTTGGGTCCGAGATTATTGTTAGTGAAACTGGAATAATTGGAACATATAATGAACTCATACGCATAGAAACTAACCAAAATTTGAGCTCCACGTGTCTGCCCTCTCTGTCTAGAATCTGCAGGCCTTAATCTCTGGGTTGGGCGAGAGAGCTTTTTGATAAACTCCTGAGCATGGTTATAAATGCTGCAAACACTCGTTTAAAATTCCACAAATCAGCACTCAAGTACCATACGATTTGATCAATAGGTGTTTGATAAAACAGAAAACTGAAGCTGAAATGAAGTACTGCAAATTGGACGTCTTATTTTGTAAGCAGAAAAACATTCAGCTAATAGTAGTGGTGTAAAATTAAAACAAGTTAATATGAAATCTATAATTCCCGAGTTTTCAAAACAATAATATCTTTCCATTCTCATATTCTAGCCATGACGTGTAATTGGTGCTCATGTTATCGTGGTGACAGAGCTGCAGAATTGGTTGTTTGTGTCAGATTAGACGTTGCGAAAGTGGTGGTGGCAGCAAGGACAGCGGCAGTAGGGACATAGAGGAATGGTTATGTGCTGCACTAACAAATCAGTCAACATTAAGTAGTAGCTATGCTACGTAAAATCTCCATAATATTTAGCCTACCTTTTAAGAGGCACTTAAAATTTGAAGTGAAATGAACTGTTTAACAAATAAACTAAGAAATTTACTTCACTTAGTGTATCCAGTTTTAAGTGTTGAAAAGACCCCTAAATTTTATTTGCAACAGCAAACGAACCCTAAATGAACTGCAAAAAATCATTATCACTAATTCCCAACGGTAGTAGAACAGTAAGGGGAACTTAGCATAATCCATGAGAATTTCTTTCAAGGGTGGCAAACCAAAGGTCACAAGTTACTAAAATAAAAAAGAAACTTCCTGAACACACATCATAATTTTGCAGGGGAAATTTAGCAAGAAACGTCAATCTACTTTCAACTTCTCCAGCAAGGATTAAAAACTGCACCTCTGGAATCAATTTAATAGTACATAAACAATGTTATTTAAGTCCGCTGGGAAGTCTATAATAAAACCGTGCCCGTAAAAAATCACATAACTTTTGAAAGCACGTTAGATGGTAGGAAGCAAAGAGATTACATTTGAGGTCAGGGCATCAAAGGAGAAGTACCATGACTAAAGATTTTGTTGAGAGCGCCAAAGAGATGCCCACATGTTGATGCAACGGCAGAAAGACATAATTACTTATGCATAACAAACTCAACCCGTCCCAAACTACAAAGAAAGTATTGCCCAAATAATGTGTCTGCAGCGACATCATTCATAGTTTCAATCTTCCACTATAAGACCACCTCTCTTCGGTCATAGGTCTTTTTTGCTACAACCAAATGTTGTTTTGGACTTCACCTCAATACTTGAGAGCAAATACCTGCTTTAATAACACCCCTGCTGTCCTAAATCACTGATATTCTATTAAGGGATTCCTGTTGCTGCTTTAGTGACCACTAATTTAATTGCACATCACGAGAGGGAACTTCCGTGTACCAACAGTCACTTAGTCCGAAGATAATTAAATGCCTTAGTCAATGACAATGCTGGTTGTCAATCACAATGCAAAATAAGGAATTGGTTTCTTCCGGCAAAATTAAGCAAACATGCTTTGAACCTTTGCTAAAGACCAAAAGACTTGAAGATGAAAATCTTAATACATGCATCTTTATGTTGGAACTGAAAGCATACCGCACTACACCCAGAAATCAAACCTATGTAACAAAAACAACACTCCCATGCCCATCTGCTTCTCATCCACTAAATCATCATCAACTTGCTTTCTAGGTAAAAATCAAACTATCAACTTAGGTAACTCAACAGAAATCTCTCAAATTTTAAACTCATATTCACTAAAGCAATGATCTCCTCAACTACAACCATAATCAGCAGCATTCACCAAGACCTCCTATTAGAGGCAGCCTACACAGACATAGAAGCTTACAAAAAAATCTTGATGGGTGGATCCGGTCTAATTTTTAGAAGCTCTCATCAGTAATGTGGAGCTGAATGTCATCTGATATATAGTGCAGCCTCAAATAATATCAGCAGGTAACTCTATTATCTACGACAAATATGCATATAGGAGGCAATATAAATGCTTTTTATCTGAGTTTGGTTTACAAGTTATATTATTCAACCAAGTTTCTTAATCTGAGTGAAGGGTTTTTTGCATAGCTTGCTGATGCTAAGTGTCGGATTTTCTCCCGTTAGTTGTTATAGTTTTGGTGTTAGTGTTTACTTGTTTCAAGAAGTCCAACCCGTTTAGCATATACAGACTGAAAGGCTTTTTCCACTGCTTCTGTGAGAGAGAGAGAGAGGCTCCTCCTTGGTTTGTACTTTCTGCACTAGGACAAGATATTAGCACTTTCTAGCGTTGTTGCACTTTCTGCACTTCTTGGTAGATAACTAGATATTCGCATTTTTGGTGTTTTTGTACTTTCTGCAAATCTTGTTCAACCAGATACTCCAAAAGGATGCTTTCTATAACAGCAGGAGATAAACATGCAACAAAGAAAACCTACCTGAACTAGAGGTTTAAATATTATTAGCCTCATAAAAGTGCATAAAAGTAGAGAGACCCTAAAGAAATTGTTTTAATATATCCCTAGGTGGTATAATAGTGTAATACTAGTAATCTACACTGGCCTTCACAGAAATAGTCATTGCTGAAAAGTTGGCTGGATGGGGTGAAAAGGCCTTAAAAGTCATCATAACGATTTTAATGCACTAAAGCCTAATTGAATATGGAAGGTAAACGCAGGCCAATTCCAAATTAAGAAGTAAAAGCATATCCACACCTGAGGCGGTGTCTATTGCAGGCTGCAAAGAAAGCGACGACACCATTTACAATGCTCCTTAAAGCGCGAAAAACCTGCAGGGGAGCAATACAAAAGTGAGGTAATAAATATTTCCATTAGTTTTGGCACAATACACAATTTTTAAAAGGCTATACCTGCGAGAAAAGATCATTCCAAAGAGACCTCCACATAGAAACCTCACTCACTGTTGCCTCAGCATTGGAAGCTAAATTGATTAAGCCACTTAAAAACAGCCATAAATCTTGAAGCAAATCGTACATCCAAGTAAAGATGAAGGTCACCAAACTGCTCAATCCAACAACTACGCGAATCGGAGTATAGAGTATCTCCCAAAGCATCCCGAAAATGGACATTGCTACAGTCAGGAAGAAGTAAGCACAATGTTACTATTGTATTTCACAAATTGGGTGGCTGCCACCTTAAATAACTCACAGAAACCAAAATCTCATATCAGCTTATTAACCTACCAATGGTCCAAATAGATGATAAGATGAACCACATTGGCATCAGTACAATCTCGACAAGGTTCTCCATAAGACTGAATGAAGCCTCAATCGCAATCCAAATGACTGAAAAGAGGCTCTCCAGAATTTCTATGGACATATTCCAAACAGGAAGGATGAAATCCAAAAACTCAAAAAACGGTCCCGCCATTGGCTGCGTGAGTACTGAAATGAAGGACTTTAGGGTGCGGGTGAGCATCAGAAACCACTTGACAGCCTTCTCAGAATTATGAAGGAATAACATTGTCCCTAAGTACTTGATCCTGGACACCATATCCCACGTTTCTATCCAATCTAGAAGTGGACCACACAAACGAGATGCAGTGGCCTTCAGAACTGGAACATTTTTGTATAAATCATAAAATCCTATAAGTACAGTTACAACAGAAATCAACACGTATAAAGTTCTTGCCAGTGGGCACATCCACGGACGATAAAGATGGCAAAACCCTGGGTACGACTGGAGGAAAATAACCCACGATGGAAGCCCAGATTCTAGTAAAGTAAGTAACCGCACATCAGACATTATTATTTCTCTTAATTCAAAAGGAAGGTCACGATCATTGAACCTAAACAGTATCAAAACATCCTTGTAATGGGTAGCTTCAACTGCATCATCAGAATCACTTGCATTAGAGGTCTGAGAATGCGACGGTGAGTCAACACTTGGACCTTGTTTTTCTTCAGGATATGTATGAATGTTAAACCCAGTACTATTAGACTTCATAACTTTCCTTCTCTTGTAGGGCCCATCAGGAGGAGGTGGTGTCTGTTCTATGGCTAATTCATTGCCCGTATCTGCTGGATACAGACTAAATCTTCCATCCAGAGAGCAAGGAGATTGATCCTCAAGGACCTCAACACACGCATCTTCACTGCCGATATTTTCATCATGGTCAAAACTTTCGCCTTTTGAAAATTTTTCCTGAGCATCGTAGAAAACTTCTCCTGTATTAAGTTACGAGCAATGGTCAAGCAAATTAAGGTGTCAGTCCACATTTGAGAAAAATATAATGCTTGTGTTACTACAGCATAATATGTAGATTGTAGACCAAAATGTAAGGTTGGAGAATTAGATTGCCTACTGTCACATATTTATGTGGACCATAGCCAACAGATGGGCAAATTAGACAAAGGAGACTCTCGAACAAGTCTTTTATTTACTATCTTTCCAGAAAACAATAACAAGTCGCCAGAAAACCAAATAATGCTGCCTTAATCTTCAACTGCATGAGGAATGTGCGAAAAAGAGTTTTGACAAAACACAACTATTTAACCAAAATAAAATGGACTAACTGCGCGAGATTCAGAGTTTGCTATCTAGACACAGAACCTATTTTTAGCGTGCATGCACACAGTCTAAAAGAAACTGTACTCACCTTGAGAAACAACTCAAGGTTCTAAAAAGTCATCTTAAAACCTATTGGAGCTATCTTCAGATGAAACTTGTGACTTCAAATACAGTTGCTTATTTTACTGTACAAGAATACCATAATCAATAGCTCATACAAGGCATCATCACTCAAGCTTGCTTCATATTTTGAAAATCTAAGAGACTAAAAAAATGCTGTTCTGGCATATATTTTTAAGGTGAACTCTGTTAGTGTCTAAAAAAAATTATAAGTACAAAATTTCGGTTAAATGTCAAGAGACAACTTAACTATCACTTCGAAGAGAGAATGGTTTGACTGGAAAGAATGGCTACACTGCCGGGGCGGCACAGACCTTGTTGGCCAAGTCAGCCAATCAAACCCGCCACATGGCATGTCTTGCAGGGAAAAATCAGAAGCCGCAGAGACTTGGAGCTCATACTCTAATGTTCAAGACAAACCAAGGAAGAAACACCCAAAGACTAGACCGTCAGGCTTAAGCCACCAGATAACTAGCATCAAGATATATAGAACACGCGCAAAGTCTTAATATCTGCACCTTGTTCAGAAAGCAACTATATGGACATGGGTGTCTATAAGATCTCATATCACATAAGTTCCTTGGTAGTTATCTCCTTTAGTAAGAGTAGAGCTCTTACTCCATAGAGAAGCATCGAATTGAGGGAGTTAGAACATCCTCTGACATCCATAATTGTTGCAACATGTCTCAACGCAAATCTGTGCTGAGCCCTAAATTTGAGATCCCTTGTGAACTTCAAGCACCGTGATTAATTAATAAATCAAAAAATTGCTTACAACACAACTTTTATCCTTGCCCCAATTACTACGAGTAATGCGGCCTAAATTGTTTTTGCAACATATTCTGCCACTTTCTATGTTTTAAGTTACGCAAAATGAAAATTCTTTCGCTTTGCTTCATGAGGATTTGCATCCTTACCTTCCGGAACAATTAAGATTTCTACTCTTCGTATCCTAAACACCTTGACTTGATTCTTAACTGTCTGACACATACAGCTGAAAAATAGACTACATGAGTGCATTGGAGTTATGCATAGAGAACATAAACACAACAACTAAAGCATATCCGCGTGTCTAGCTGTTTAGGCATTGGGATTCCCTCTCGAACACCGCACAGAACACATACATCCCAGTCCAGCGATCATAAAAATAAAGGAGCTGCTTCCTTCCAATTAAACTAGAGTTCATATTTAGCAAAGTATACCTATTGTGGAGTCCAGATACTCTTTCAACAGAAGCTGCTCATAGGATTTTCCGGAAAACCATGACGATATGCATTTTGCAGCTTGTGCTATACTGTCGAATTCCCATCTTTTCATGAATTTGGCCTCGATTGCCAGGGATGTATCAGTCTGCAAGTAGGATCAAAACCATTAGGCTCTTCTCCTATACTGAAATCCATGAAGAAGATTCACCATTAAGAAAAAGGAATACCTGAAGTTCATTCAAATAATTAATGCCACGAACATCAGACCATGAAACTTCAAAAACAATAAAACCATACAAGGTCCTATGCACCTTGCTACTTAAAACAAAAGAATTTCTCAGCTTCTTTACAGGTAACATTGCCCTTTTCCGAGATAATGTTGCGGCATCAACAACTGAAAACCATTTTCTGAACTTCTTTGATTTACTTGTGCTAGATTTGGGACTATTCTGCAAGTCTCCTGTCTCCTTCCTCACCTTTCGTGCTTTAGAGTTTGCAAACGGGGATAATCTGGACTGTAAATGCAAGAAAAATAAGGGAATTATCAGGTTATCATCTTAAAAGTAAAACGGAGCAGCAATAGTAGAAAAGCTCCTGCCAACCTTAGTGACCATCAATTGCCACAAGTGTGCAGACCGGGGGCTAGGGTCCTTATGCCATGGTCTGTTGTCTACCAAGACATAAAACTTCTTACTTTTAGGGGCTAGGAAAAGGCTAAGATGAGAGAGATAAGACTGCAAGTCCCTGAAAAAACACAAAAGATGCTCAATTAATTCACAGAAAACATTTCACAAACATTACTAACAAACCTCTACCATTTAACAAAGCTCGTCAACAGACGAATTGGTGTCCTACTTTTGGCAGGCACTAATTCCTTATTACGAAAAGGATTCAAAAGGCTCCATTTGTGGCAGCTTAAAAGACTGGCATTGTTGTACTTTCATGTCCCTCTTGACGAGAGAAACCGGGGGGAAAAAAAAAGAATGAGGACCAAATTCAAGAAAGCTAAGGTCAAAATCAGGACAAACGACTAGTAAAGTGAACTTTTTTCACCGGAACGAGAAAAAAATTCACCAAAGACAATGAAAAAACTCAGCTTCTTCGGCATCCAGACAGTCTAAAAGGGACGTATACCCCGAGCATCTCCAACAAAGATGTCAATCCAATGTGGCAATTAAGTTTTTAAAAAATGACATCAAAACTAACTCTAACAAAAATGTCAAAAGTATTGTCAAATCTTATGTGGCAATTGAAAAAGACAACTTGATGTCAAATTTGACATCAAGTGTCAAAAGTTTTTTTTTGTCTTATATGTCCTAATTTTAAATGTCTTTTACATTAAATGTCTCAATTTGACATCTTTGTTGGTGATAAAAAAAATTGAATGTTAAATTTAAAGATGTCAAATTGCCATAGAAGCCATAAAAAAATTTTGGCATCCCAAAATTTGACATCTATCTTGGAGATACTCAACCAACCAAATCGAAGTTACTACAAAACAGCTAGAGTTTTGACTTATTCAGTCGGCATACTAATTAAAGAACGCGAGAATCAGCTCAAGCGACCTTTTCCCAACTCTTCCATATATGAGTGAGACAAATGTATGGTAGTTTCAAAGAGGACATGAATATCTATCTAGAACAAAACTAGCTGAAACATTTCTCTACCTTTCAACGAATTCCAAGTGAATTACACCGTTTAATCTCGTATTATAACTTATATCTCTGTGCACAACTAGTAAGAGCATGCTTATATCGTTTTCATCGGTAAACACAAGAAATCCGTAATATCAAATTCTTACCCAATCTGCAAAGTTGTTAAAGGGAATATATATTTGCCCCTGTTGGCTTTTCCCATTGAAACTACGCCCTAAGCCCTGCTTAAAGCTCAAATTCAAGTCAAAACCGCCACAAACAACTGCCCAATTAACCATAAAACACAATCAAAAGAGAAGAATGTGAAATAACCAATCAAAACATAATCAGAGGGAGAAGAATGTGATACCTGGAATTTGATTAGGGCAATTCCATGGAAATGGAGAAAGAAACAATGAAGAAGGAGAGAGAAAGTTGAAAGAACCACCACCGAACTTCATAACAGAAAGGGAAGACACGTTGACGGCGGAGATTGAATTGCCGCGTAAGAGAGAGAATCAACGGACAATTACACGAGACACGCGCATCGAAAATGCCACAGGCGCACAGAGCAATTACATATACAACAGTAGATGGATGTAAACGCAATAACCCTCTCTCTCTCTCTCTCTGTGAATGGTATTTAATTGCGCATAAATGCCTCAGCAGAAAGGAACAATTTTATGTATATGCTTTCTCGCTCTATAACTGGAGGGTGGGGAATCGCGTTTGCTTCGGTCGTAAGGACTCGGGAAGATGCTGGAGAGCTAGAGAGGGATGGAGGTTCCTCACATCAGGACACGTCGGGGATCGGGAAAGGGACGTCAATAAATTGGAGATTATCTATCAAGTACACAGTAACACGGGAGGGTATAAATGTAAATGTGTCTCGGATCTGAGGCTTCCCGCCAGCTTCGTCGCTGTCGTTTGCAACGTATTTGAGAGAGAGAGAGGAGAGAGAGAGAGGAGATAGGAGAGAGGACAGAGAGGGGCCAATAAAGATGGGGGAGGGGTTAACCGAGACATACGCTCGTGGGTTGTGAATCCAAGAAAGCTACCAAGTTAGGGCTCCTTAATGTGGTCGTTAATCGTTCGTTACATGAGGTTTTAGTTCAAGTGATCGTGTGAGGAAGTTCTACGGGTGTTTGACGTGAATTATTGATTTTATTTATTTATTTTCAATTTTTGTTAAAATTTTGATTATTGAATTTGATTAAAAAATTGAAAATGTAAAAAATTATCTAAATTTGAGATTTTAGTTGACAAGGGCACTGAAACAATATTGAGCTATTATTGTAATTTATTAATCACTACTATTTTAATGCTATAACGTAAAAAAATGATAACTCCAAAATATTTGTCTCGTGATTAAAGTTTGAGATTTAAGATTTTGTTCTCTGTTGAAGTTTGAGATTCAAAATTTATTGAATGTTATCAACTCTTATAAAATCAATCTACAGAGTTTTTCTCTGTTTTAATAGGAGTCTTTGTTATTCGACGATAAGATAGTTCCACCAAAAAATAATCAAAATACGCTTAAATTAATCTAAACACTATGAGTTATTAAAAAATTTACGAAAATGATCATTATTATGGTAAGTGACTAAAGTTTTGTACGTCTTAAAATTTATTTCTTTAGATTAAATAAATTGATGCAAATATTTATGTATGCTAGATATTATTTTCAACTAACAAGTTATCTAAACAAATTTCGTTATTGTAAATTTCACTATTTTACTCTACTCAAAATTACATTTCTTCCAAATGAGAAAAGTGCTCTCCACATATTCATCGTGACGGATTATAATCAATTGAGATTTTAAAAAATTAAAAACAGAAGTTTGATACTCATTTGATGAGATGATTATGAGTAATTCAAGTCCCATTTTATTCAACTTGATTTCTTGCATTAAAACACTTTAATGAAAAAAATATTCACGTATCCTAGGAATTATAATAAAATTACCCAATTTAATATGCAATATTTAAAAAAACAAACGAGCAGATAAATATACAGATCGATACTCAATAATTTCACAGGTACCTATTTTTATTTTCCTTTTGGCAATGACTTTTGAGTGGGCCCCTGTACCGCTTTCAGTTTACAATTGCTAACGAGAGCAGGACCTACATGGGTCTTGTACGCATCTGAGCCGGCAATCAAGGTGTATAAAATAATAGGATAAGACACGCATACTGTATCAGGATGCGCATGTGAACCGATTAACATCATCTCTTGCACATGCAGATGTGCATGGGGCATGGGGAACAAGTGGGCTTCGTCAGCAGAAAATTGACAGGCAGACGCATGGGCCCCGCACTGGGTTGTATGCTCCTTCGGCTGGTTTTCAGTAGCCCATTCGTACCCATAGGCGGCGCCGCGGCGGACACCCAATAATGTTGAAATTAACTAAAATGATATAATTTTATCTTTATTTTAAATTTATATCATTTCCAGTCTCTTAATAATTTTAAATATGATAAGATTTATATTTTTTTTCGCTCTAAAACATTTTAGTACAATGGTGCATTACAGCATTCCCAATCTTCACCCGACCCCATTGCCCGCAACCAGGTACAATTTTTTGGTCCTTTTAGTGCACCGTCATTTGAAATTTAGCATCCTCCAACAGCACAAATTTACGACGTGTCTAAATTTAACATAAACAATTCCACATAAAACAAAGTATTGGTCAGGGGGACGGATCATCATCTCAATATTTTGGTGTCTAAAAATATTTAAAAATAATACGTGACGATACTTTAAATATTTTAAAATTGTCTCTACAAAGACTTCAACTTGAGGATGAGGGTAAAATGAAACGATGACGATCTTGTCATTAACACTCAATATAATTATTTAATAATAAACTTCTTCATAAGAATATAAGCTCAATTATGTAGAAGTGTGCAAGAAGTATTATCGTATCAGATATATACATTTTGTATAGTAAGTTTGTTATCTCATGTAATATTTTATTTTTTTACCTGTTATATCACGCACCGATAATTTTACAATACCATATTTGCTCAACTCATTAATCTTATTTCCTGCATGATTCTTTAAGAAACAATGGCCTTTTACTCTGGAGGGGATGAATTTGAGATATATATAACTAAATTTTATTATAAATCTCAAAGTACACATAGAAAAATCACACTACTCACAAATTTAGGAGTGCGATCCCTTCAGCCCCCACCACTGATTTTCTTTCTGTAAACACAAAACATATGAAAACCCTAGTTCTACCTTGACAATAGTGTTACACTTTCTATTTTTCTGTACAACTTTAATCACTCCAAATAAAATAAGTATCTACGTGGGTCATCTCATTGTTGTCAAAATACCCTAATTTTTCCTTAACTAATATGATTAGGAAAAAACATGTAAGAGAAACAAAACGAACACACTTATCTTTAATGTAAGTGAACGCCACCACCTCTATAATCAGTTAGGGGGAGGAGGAGGGGTAGAGAGGGTCTTTATTATCTATTATAATATAAAATGTGCTACTTAGTTTCATGTAAATAATAAATTTGAAACTTCATCGCAAAAAAGTGATTTATAACGTTGTCCTAATAAAAAATAAATTTGAACTTTATTATTATAACATGAATTAACTATCAAGACAAAACGGTAAATTAATCAAGCCAACTACCAACTCTCACTCCCACACCTTATATATTCAACTCTACGCGTGTTATTTGCACACTTGTGCTCAAGCTCTAATACTGCATAAACCATTCAAACTACGAATGAATTATTGAGTATTTCCTGACATACTTACATGGTACGCCTGGCCAATGTGTTTCCACAACACTATAATAGAGGGGACGTTTCGAACATTGCTCCATCCTCTTACAATAGTGTGTCAGAGCCACACATGTAAAGATGGGATCCATACAAAGAACAATGCTCCAGGAACATGAAATAATTCTTCACCATAGATGGTGACTTTCACCATCTATATGGTGGTGACAAGGTTCTTTCTAAATACTATTAAATTTTGTCCTAGAGGAGAAGGGGAAGAAGTTACTACCTTCCAGCTCTCAAGACTCTAACTCGAGCCTAAAGCAGAAAAAGCAGAGCCCCAAAAAACCAGTTGATCCCACAGTGCAGAGGAACTGTTGACCTAAAGGTGTTGTCCTATTTGACAGCAAATATTCTCCTAGCACAGAAGTATATGGCCCTTTAAATTTTTTTTTTAAATTGGCAAAATTAACAATTTATTAAGAAAGGGGAAAGGAGATCCAACCTTTGGTTGGAAAATACAGCTGAGAGCAAAGCTATAATCACCTATGGCCTAAAATGTCCAAATAAAACCATACGAGCACACACCTGTTGGTCAAAAAGCCCAACTACAACAGCTCAAACCCAATGACAAAGCCCAAAACAAAGTGAGCTAAGCTCATCCAAGAAAAGGCTAAACCTAAAACTAACTCTTTCTTACACAGGAAGACAACCGCCGTCCACCAATCTTCTGGGAGCCAAAAAAAAAGTCACCTCGGATGCTCACCCAAGCCGTTAAGCGAGAACCGCGCTACCCAGCAGCGACCGTGGCGGGAGCCCAGCAGCGACCGTGGTAGTACATGGATCCCACCTTTACATGCAGCTACCCTAAATCGGGATTATGCTACAAGCAGCTACCTCTTTCCACCATCATTCTCCTACCCACAGAAGTGCCATTTTCTTAAAGTAGTGAACTATGAGTATTCTAATATTTTGCAACTCAACTTGCTACTCTAAAATCAGAGATGCAGTTGAAGACAGTTTGCATGAATTAGATGCCAAATTTGCAGCACTCCCAAGCATGGATAATATAAACATATAAGTAATATAATATATTGCTGCACAAACGAAATGTACTCTGGCAAAAGATTGCTGCAGAAAGAATCAAAACATAACAATTAATGTTGCACACAGAGACAAATAAAAGAAAATACCTCACTATAATCCGCTCTTTTTCACTGGAGGCCACGACAATCTCCTGTGACTTCCGCCATCGCCCTGATTCGTGTCACCCACTCCACTACTTTGATCTTCTGCTTCTTGACCGCTGAGGGTTCTGAGGGCTAAATCATCAAGGCTCGACTCGTTCCTCCAAGGAGGTGGTGTCACACATTCAGAATCCCCTAATGTTGTTCTTTGAGAAGAATCATTGGCTGGAGTTGCGTTCAAGGAAGAAGAGGAATGGCCCACTCTCAAGTTTTGAAGTGTAGCAAATGACTCCCTCATTGCTGACATGGCTTCAAAGAACCGGGTACAAGATGCTAAAGCGACAGGAATTGGCCGGAGCATTTCCTACATCATTTGATACATACCGTGGTCAAGATTGGGAATTGCATGAAAATCACACGCTCAGTGATGATTCCTAATCAGTCAAAGGATGTGCCAAATGAAATTGTTTCGCAGATTGTCTGGATTCTCTCCAAATTTCAATGTCATGGATATTTCCCATTTGGGAAACTATCAAAAGACACTAAAATGATGATTGCTTCAAAACAAGGGAGGAGCCAGGATTTCGATTTCCGCTACTTAAACCCTTGTATTTCTTAGCCAAAAGAGCATCACATTCCCTAAGTTAAATTATCCATCAAAATAGAACAAAAGTTTTTTAACCGTCTTTCAAATTGGAACATCAAAGTTCCTGCAAAAGCCGAAATTGTCTACGACAGAATCAAATTTCACAGAAATTTTCATTTGAACGTACATAACCTAAGTGTCTAAGACAATATCATCCCACTATCGAAGTTTTTTATCACGATAATGGGACAAAGCATAGGATCACATAAGTTAGACTCTAATAAACAGACGTCTAAAAATAGGAATGAGGGGTTTCTAAACATCTCCACCCTCCGCTTCTCAACGAGAAACAGATTTTACCCAGGGTAAACCAATTTCATGTTGTCCATAAACTTATAAAAATGGAAATCAATGTCATCCCACTGTCAAAGTTTTTTATCACGATAATGGGACAAAATATAGGATCACTTAAGTTAGACTCTAATAAAACAGACGTCTAAAAATAGGAATAAGGGGTTTCTAAACATCTCCACCCCCAACCCTCCGCTTCTTACTCAAGATCAGCCTCATGAAAACCTTATATCCCCTGAGGAGGTTCTACCCCGTGGAACGAGATGCAGGTTTTACCCGGCAGAAACCAATTTCATGTTGTCCATAAACTTATAAAAAGGGAAATTGGATGGCTCTCTATAATTTTGTCATTTTTCAGCAATGCCCTTGAGCTTTTATTTCCCTTTGGTCCAAAGCTTGTTGAAGAAAATGTAAAAGAAGAAGTATTACGTGGATCAGCCGCAGGTGTTTGTGACTTACTCCACTGGAGAAAGAAGGAGAATTCTTATTCATAAGTTGTTATATGAGAGCACCCTCAATATGAATACAGTTTATAGGAGAGTATTAAGGAAACAATCCCAAAACTTAAGCAGTAAGATATACACCAAATCTGCAAAGAATAATCAACAAAATCACCAATTAATCTGTTTCCACATATGAATAAATTTTCCTCCTCCGCCAACACTTATGCAAAGCAAATGGTTGATTGATATATGAATGGCCCCGCTGATGCAAACAAAACCTTACCTTCTTCTATATTTTGTCTTCCCCGTTTGTGATCGACTCCCCTTCTGTTTTTTTCTCCATCTCTCTTAGACCACAAGTGACATAAAGAGATATTTTCAAGATCTTGGTGAGCCATATTTTTTTTCTTCCTCTTATTACTTTATCGTCACTACTTGTATTTAGATATAGGACAAGAGCAAAGCTAATCTCTTTCGCTAATTCAGAGGGAGAGCTCTTTCTACCCTGAGTTTTCCTTTGGATATACATCTATATTTCTTTTGCTTCTTTTTCTTTTACAGATCTATTTCATGTTTTCAATCTCTATTTTAAGTCTGTGTATATAAGCTTCAGTTGATTCCAAACCGAACCACGGTTAAATTATTTGGGCTGATTATGGTGTATTGCCTCCATGCCTGCGACTTGAGTTTTTTAATGTCCCGAAGATGTGATCATGTTGTCCTCTTCTGTGGGCATCTTTTCTATGTGTTTTAGTGAGTTTTCTTCCACTTTTTTGATTTTGTATCCATTAAATGTGAACTAAGTTCTACTTTTCCATGTATCAAGCAAACTTCTCCCTCTTTTGAAATTAAAAAAAATCCTAAGAAATTCAGTCTGGTTCCGAAGTATCAGTTAAGATTTATATGTTGAGCTTTTTTCTTTATTTTTTTTTAAATCTCTCATTTCCTATTAAATGTTAGTATGTTAGTGACGAATCCTTCAACTCAACATAGTATCCTTTCAGCTAGAGCATAGAAGCATTTGATGAGAATTTTACATTGATTGCTGCAAAGAGATAAGTGAGCCTCCTAATATGCAATTACTATAGAAATTGTATAATTAAAAGGCAAAATTAATGTTTTATTCCTTTTTGTTTGGGTGATGGATAATTATCTTTTTGGCTATCTATACTTTGAACTGTTGTTGAACAAGTTGCTATTGGATTCTATAACACCTATCGTTTGTTGTTAGCTAAAGTAAATTGGAAGTCCTTGTTTTTTATTTGGCCGTGTATTCATTAATTTAACAACTTTAACTCTTTAAGACTATAAATTTCTTGTGTCTAATTGAGAATTACTATTCACGACATTATTGATGAACGCCTTGCAAGCTCATAAGACAATACAGTGCAAACACGAGGGCCCAAGCCAACTCACAATATCTACTTTAGACCTTTCTCACACTTCTTTACTTGAGAACCATTTTGTTTTGCGAGATAAACATTATTTTTGCTTTATTTTTTTGAACAAAAGTTTTTTGAAAAAATGTTTTAGGAAAAGAATGCATTCGATGTGAGCGATCTTGGACAGATGTGCTAATGCATATTCACAAGAAGCAAACCATGATTAATAAGATTTTTCAGTCTTGAATTTTTTTTTTTTTTCCGAAATAGGAATCGTTTAGTAGAACATGCTAGGATTTCTCCTATTGGTGCTATGAACATAAATTTCGCGAACATGATTAATATTTACTGGTTTAGGGTTTTTTTTTTTTTGGGAGCTAAAAGAAAAATATTGACAAATAACTTGGTTCTTTGGTTAAGTTCTAAAGAAAAAAATCATTGAAGAGTACAACTCAGTTAGCTTATTTCTTTTCTTATCCTTTTAGGTGAATGTAAATTGAAAAGGAATAATAATATACTTGTTCTATTTTTTTTTATGCAATTTACAATTATGTATGATATACAAAACTATTTTTACAAGTTTTAGAGATCTTAAGACAACAGAGGCACATGTTAGATGGGGGTAGCCAATTCCATTTCCCAAGCTGAAATGGTGATTGATATTTGCCTAACATTGGTGTCTCCCTTAGTGGTGAGTTGTGGCTCTCATTAAGTACTGTCCCCTATACAAATCATAGTCTTAAGGTTTTATAAGTTTTTTTAAAGTCATCTACGTTATCAATCAAATCTTTCCAAAGTAGTTGTTGTGGTATGTTTGACAGTTCTCCAGGCACTAACAAGCAAGGCACACAAGTAAATTGTTAAAAGCAGATGTGGTACTTTATAATTATGTTGTCATTCACAACTTAATGTCGCTACATTGTTGCATGTTTTGTAATATCTTCATTTTTATACTATTTATGATTTACAAACAAAAAGAACACAAATAAATGTATTTTTTAATGTTAGATGACTCTTAGACACAATGGTAGCTTGCAAACGCAAGTATTGGGAAGGTGACATTTTTTTTGCTATCATGATAATCTTCAAGAGGAAAGTAAGCTTTCATCCACATTTATAATCAACATAAAGAAAAGATGTTCACATTTTCATAGTTTTCTTTGTGTTTTTCTCTTAACTTTCTCTTATCATTTAAAGCATCTTTCAATGGTTTGGTTGAACGTCTTCTTCCATGTAAGTATTTCTTTTTGTTGCATTACGTTTGTTCCCTTCAATTATACTATGGTGATTTGACAATTTCTTCCGAGTGATTAAAAGTTATGTGATTGTGGTTGTAAACGTACAGTTAAAATGGACAGATACGGTTTAAATCATGAGTTCTTTTGTTTCTATTTTATGGTTTTTTTCAAAGTAGACGTAAAATTGAGGTCTAAATGCAGCATCTTATTAATCTTGAATGTGACAAATGAAATTTGCAGAATATCACTGTTCCAGGGCATTTGTAGATAACAACCAAAATATAGATGAAGAAATTTTTTTGCTTCCAGGCAAGAAATCAACACCATTTGAAGTTTTTGATGTGGAATCGTGTTGCGTCACATGATGTATGTTATGATTGTTTTTCTTTACTGCAGTTTCAGTACCTGATCAAAGTTATATTATATCTAGTACGAGACAAGAGTGAGCACTAATTTCTCAACATGAAACAAACCAAGTATGAACCGAAGAAATGCTCTTAGCGCTCAAAGGAGAATGCCACGTGAATTCTGGAATCGTGATAATGAGAAGGAAATCAGCCTTCATGTCAACTTACCCCCCATACTGTAGGTGGTTCCTTGAAATTTTGACTCCATTGGAAATCCGCAACAGACGCAGTCAAGGCACCATAATCACTTGCAGCCTTCATGAGTAGTTCTGAAAATTGTTTCTGCGCTACCCAACCACAACAAAGGCATAAGAATGGGATCTATAAAGGAAAAATGAACTCTCACAACCAGTAAACACCTCCAGCAAGATGTAATTTGACTAAATGCAGAGTTTTTTATTGTTCAATATCACTTTTGAGGAAATTAGGCATCTAGTTTTGAAGCTACAACGTCCATATTCAAGGATTCATTAGGTCTAGTGACATGTTCAAAGTGAATTTGTAAACTCATAACTTGCGCTTCCTCTTTCCTGTAATAAAAATTCAGAAATGTGGCAAAACTGCAGATATATCAGAATCAGTTCAAACTATTGATGTAAACGGCTTTCTGAACTAAAAGAACTTACTGTAGGAAATCACCTCATTAGTTAGATTAGTCATTTTAATGCATCCAGTTTCACAAGAAAATTCTGTTGCAAACCTCTATGCAGGTTTGGGAAAATAAACTCCATCCCCAAAAACATAAAGGCAGGACCAGTGGCAGTGGATAATAAGAAGTGCCACTAAAACAAGAGGAATCTCTTCTTGAATGCATGACCTAATGAAAGGAAAGAGCCATCTTTTCTGACTAAGAGGCTAAGCAAACAACCTATAATGCCGATGCGAACATGAATTTTCTAGAGCCATAGGGTCAATATCAAGTCCTAAAGAACCAGATACTTGCATCCTTGGAGCTTGGCAGTTAATGTTTATGTGTTTTTGGGTCCAAATTTTACCTTCTTTGGAGATCTTAACAACTCCGAAAATGCTACTACTGTAAAAAAATTGACCACCCTCCTCAACAATTTACAAAAGAGAAAGGAAAAAAGGAAAAAAAAAAAAAGAAAGAAGAAGAAGAATAGTGAAGCAATGTCTGTGTGAGTCAGCTTTTAAATTACCAGAACTCAAGAAAAAAATAATCACATGACTGATAACATGACAGAACTTATCCTAATATGAGGATAACTTGGCTTCATCATTGACCAACCTGAAATTCTGCTTCCACAGGGATGCAATCCAATGAATATGGCTGTTGAAGACGAGCTATAATGCGGTCCTGCCAAGACGGGGAAAGCCGACGAGTTAAGTGCATGGTAGTTAATAATGTAACTCGGAAGTGTGGCAAGAAAGGAAGGGAGGATGAAAGTAACCAGTCCTTGGAGCCAAATTGAAGAGAACAACATTTCTTCAATTCAAATAAGTTAGTTCTGCAATTCTCTTGCTGAAGTAATCATCTAAAATGCAGGTACCACATGATACTCCATCTTAGAGTTCCCATTTGCAAGAGAAGTGATGTCAAACGGAGAATATAAAATAGGCAGTTTTGGACAAAAATAAGATCTCAATTTTTACAGCACGATAAATTCTTGGGTCTAAAACCTGTAGAAGAGGAAGAGAACTTCCAGAAAACCAATGGTACAACTTCAACACATTTGTTTGTACTTTATATAGAAGTAAAATGTTTCAAGCAGGAGAAAGATCTCCTACTTGTATTCTCAAATTATATTAATGTTTACAGTTGGCCGAGACCTTTGGAGAGCTGGCCCTTCAAAGCTGTCAAACTTGTAGGTCACTTGTCCTAAACATTTAGGAGGTGGAAGCTCCACAGAGGTGTATTGGGAAGAAGGCGTGAATGAAACAAGTACAGTCGCACAAAATGTAGACTTCTAAGCAAGCAATATGTCCTTGACTCCTGGTTAGGTTCCTCGAATTTTCGTATTTGGCAAAAGTTTAATGTTCCCAAGGCAATTCACCCTTCCACATATTTTACATACACTGGGCATCTCATTCTTTGTTCCCAGAACAGTCTTCTTAATACTACTCACTTACAAAAGCATTAGAACAAAAAAGAGTCAGGGCTACCACAGCTCCGATGATGCTTTGCCAAATGCCAGCAATGGATGGATAGCATAACTAGTCTAGAGCATAAACCAAGGCACTCAACGTGCCCTGGATATGAGAAATCTCACAACTGATAAATTCTTGTTTTCAACAATCAAGACAACAAAACAAAATAATTGCACCTATGAATTTGCATGTGTTTATTGGTGGTGTAGGCCACGTAGTAAAGTGACATCACAATCTGACATGGATTCATGAATCCCTGCCCAAGGTACATAATGATAAAAATGCAGATCCAGTGACGGGCAATGAATAGAACAAAATAGTTACCTTGTTCTGGATGACATCTTTCAATATTGTTGTGATTCTTGCTAGAGTCTCAATCTTCTTCTCCATTTCACTCACATGCGTCAAATGCGCTACATTCTTATCTTCCTATAAGTTCGGAGACGTGCAAATCAGACAAATAGTTGCCAAACTCGAGAGTGCCATTGTAATACAAAGACAGCTTACTGATATTTGCTTACCAACCTTGTATGACTATACATTCCTTGAACACCACAGAGAAAAAAAAAAAGAAAAAGAAAACCCAGACAATTGAGGAAAGAGAAAGAATGTGATTCTCCCTGAAATAAGGATAAATAGTAGACACTCTGCAGTATGGCAAAGCCACCAAGTTTATACTGCACAGACCATGAAGACATCGTGATCAATGCACGTGACATAGATTTCAAGAGAATAGATGAGAATATAATGCAGCCCTATATCAGAGTTTTTGGCTATTGAAAAATCAAATGGGATGTCATCCATTCAATCGGTAGCCAACATTAAAATTTATCTTCAGAAACCACACAACAAATATTTGTGAACATAGGAAAACCAAGCAGATACTAGTTGAAGGTATATCTTCAAACACATGCAAGGAAGCACATAGACGTGCAATTCGATGGATTTGTGAATCCATAAACTTATGCCTGTAATCACCATTCAAATAACAAAAAAGAAATATATGCCATTCTCAGACAGTTCACCCGTTAGCCATACTTTCTTCTCTTCTATTATCCAACCTGATCTTCCCACGTATGACATCAAGCCGAGATCACAATAGGACTAATATTGCATACATTCAGAGGAGCATTTTCAGTGGAGGTTTACCAATACAAAAGAGAAAATGGTGCATGTTAAGCTTAGAAGGTGTGCAGTACGTGTGCCCCTTGAAGACCATCTCTGCACAGTATTCACAGAGCATATGGATTCATATAGAGGAGTTGAAAATGGACAAGTATATGTGTGTAACTATGTAAGAATATATGTATATACATATGCATATTTTTGTGTATATATAAAATATGCATGAGAGTGATGACTTCACCTTGCGACCTTGAAGTTCCACTTGCAAATCTGCTATTTTTCTTTGAACAGTGGTAAGTTCTCTCAAAACCTTTATCAAGTCATCGCCCTTTTCACCAGTAGCGGATAAGTTTTGGAACTCTTCCTACACCAAAGAAAATTACCTCAGCCAAAAACATTCCGAAATCCCACATTATATTCAGGAAACAATGGAAAGGACTGGCTTAAGCCCCTCAAGGCATGTGTTAGTTTCTGGCACAATGGTCGCTTTGCTACATATTTGCTTGTTCTATTTTGTTACGCCTTGAAATTAAGGTAGACAGTCCAAACTGAAACTACTTGCCCACCTAGGCTGGTAATAATTCTTGTTAGCACTATCAAATAAAAGTTGAACCTACATGGAAGATGAATGGATTAACACGACATTACCTCGTTCTCAGTCTTTAGCCAATTGAGTGTAAAAGCACGTTACCTGTTGAGGAGTCCATGACCCCTTTTAAAATCACACAAGAAGGGGCTGAATTCCATACCCTTTCTCTCGAAACTTAAGTATAGGACTAAAAATAAAGGTCATGCTCCTCCACCAATGCTCTTCAATTGCATACCTTTAGCACTCCAATAATGTCTGAGTTTTGTGGGTAGAGGTCTAGATGACTGGTTAACCCCGCGAAATGATGCTATCTACTTAACGGTTAAGTATTGCTTATTTCAGTATTTTGCTTTATATTTTGTTCCTCAGAGAAAAAGTTTGATACTGTATCAATAATTAAACTACATTGACAATTTCATCATGATAAAACGGTCAATATCAATATATACATGCTAATTGCAATGGTACACATAAAAAATAAATAAGAAATAAATAAGAATAAAAAGCACCAGTATCCCATATTAAAATCATAAATGCCTTTTTACTCTCAAGATCAAGCAACTAACACATTCAATTCTAATAGAAACAGTGTCTGCCAAAACCTCTTTGTAGATAGGAACCAATTTACCAAACAGTGAATCAAATTTTGGTTGCCTGAGTGGCTTAATAAATAGATTTCCGAAATTTCCAAACATAAAACAACACTCTGGACCATCAAAATACCGAATCATAGTATTCCAAAGTTCATCAACCGTGCAATTAAAGAGCATCGAAGATCAAAAGGACCAAAAGCCGCAACGAAATATGAAATTGTATAGATAAAAAGCATCACAGAACGTGGAACATTGAAGATAAGTCGAAAATGCGAGCAACGTAGTATATATACGTACGTAGATAAAGAGATAACCTGAGAAGGGGGAGGGGGTACAGAGAAGCCAAGATCGGCGGCGATGGAGAGGGCATCGGACATCCCTCCCAAGCGTCTAATAGGTTTCCTTCCGACCCAAGTCGAGTCGCTTCCAATCGACATTTGCGACCTAACTCTGATCTCTTCTTTGGAGATTCGAATTGAATTATCAGAATTCAGAAACAATGGGGTAGTTTGGTACTCTCTTCCTCTGGACGGCACTGAAATTTTCAAATCTTCACTTCAGCAAGTAGAAAGAGACTGGCGGAGGACGGTAAAGAGTGTTGTGACTATTGTCAAACCCAATTTGGCAGATTCCATTTTACTTTCCGCTTTAAAATGGCACAACCGCTCCACCGTCGTCTCTGGTACAAGCCAAAATAATTCTGCTAATAGTAAGTCCTGATTTAAACTTTATTTTTCATTGTATTATATTTTTGCGTATTTTTTATTTTTTTCGCGTTCCTTTTGTTTTGCGTTAAATTTCAATACATTGTTGGTTCATTTAACGAACGAATTTTAGAAAATATAAAATTATGATCATACAATTTTGATACTCCTTTGCTTCACCGCGTTATATATAAGGAGAAGTTCTGACGTTTATTAGTAATGTTATTATCTTTTTAGTTATTTTTTTATTTTTATCATGTTCGTATTAAAAAAAATGGATTAGTTATTTATTTTAAGAAAATGTAAAAAGTTAAACAAATGTGATAAAAAGAATAAAAAATTTATTACCAATGAAACTTTTTAATATTTTTTATTACTTTTACCGTCATTTTATCTAATTTTTAAATTTCAATACATATCTTTATTTTTTAGGATTGCTCTCGAATAATAAAATTTAAACAAAATTTCCTAAAATATTTAATCATATCGACTATAAATAACAAAAAACAATTTAATCTTTACATAAAAACTGTTTTGTTCCTCTAATTGTCGAACTGAGAAAAATGAAAGAAGCTTCTAAACATATAGGCCTCCGCCAAACTTATGCCTATGCGACACAATGGATGAAACAAATCATATAATCGTGCATCTTATGATTTTCTTGTAGGGTGATGTTTTATGGGATTTTCCTGATGGACTTGTTTGATTGGGGGATTAAAATAATTCCTTTATTTTTTTAATTCTATATTTGTGTATATTTTTATCCTTGGACTATTAAACCCAACCAGATTAAATATCCTTCCCAGGGAAGACAATTCAATCCTGGGGGATATTGGACTAATAATCTCAAAACTATAGAGGGTTTCTAAACTAATTAAAAAATTACCTAAATATCCTCACTTCTTCTAAAAATATGATATATAACTTTATGGAAGAAAAAAAAGTAGACAATTGTTGTTCGTCCTCTGTGCAAGAGAAATGCCACGCCAAACCAAATCTTAAGTGAGAAAAGCTCGTTGGACGATCATCAAAGCAAGTATATTATATATATATATATATATATATATATATATATATATATATATTCTATTTCACACTAGACCAAACCCTAACTCGGGGCGTGAGGCTAAACCGACAAATCGAACGAAATCAGAAAATCAAACTGAATCGACGGTTTGGTTCAATTTTTTAGCTCGGTTGGTTTGGTTTGGTTTTTGTAGAATATTTCAGTTCGGTTTTGATTTTGACTTTTAAACTCTAAACACCGGACTAAACAGGATCGGAATTAAAGAAATCGATATTTTTGTTCTAATTTATATTTTTTATAAGTTGTATTTCTTTCGTCATATATATTTTTTGGTAATCTTTATTTTTTTATTCTGTATTCTCTTAGTTTTTTTAATATGTAATTTTTATGTTGGGTTTAACTCTTTAATAACTCAAATAATTTTTTAATTAAAAAACCCTATTTTTTAAACTTTCACTTGATTCAACCAAATCGAAAATCAGACTGAACCAGACTACAATCGAAAAATTCAAACCAAAATAATTTGGTTTCGTTTTGGTTTGAAAAATTCTAAATCGAAATTTCCTGTTTGATTCGAGGATTTCCTCCAAACGGAATACACCCCTATCCTTAATTGCTTTTTTCTTTGTGTTTTTTTATTTGTTTTATTGTCTATCGTTTTGATAGTAGCTAGATCTATATTTTTTGTTAGGAAATAATGTTTTCTATTTTGGCTCCTTGTAGTGAGAATCTATACATGAATTAAGTTTTTGTTTATTTCATTAGTGAAACCGAATGCATTTTCTTCTATATATTTTGTGAAGATGCAAAAAAAAAATATAATAGAAACTAAATAGACCGGCGTTCAATCGGATTGGAATTTTCTGTTTATTTCTATCATTTTTTTTTGGAATTAATGAGTGAAAGACATAAAATAAAATATAGAGTACGAAATTACACTTAGTTGTGGTAAAACATTGCGATAGGCCCAAAATAGTTAATTCAAACATTAATCCTTATCTAGAGGTATTAAAAACAAACATGGGATTGATTGAACATGACTTATCCATCATATAATCCCATGCACAAATAAACACAGAATAAAAAGGACTATTTTAGTGATAGTCCTAGGATTATTTAGTCGATGGACTAATAAGCCCTTCGTTACAATCCCATGTAATCCTATACCTCCAATCAAACAAGGCCGACAAGTACTGCATGAGTTAGAATAGGAGGCAAGTGCATTCTATTTAGCCCAATCCAAAGACCTAGCTATACAAGGGAACACAACACCCATCAAAGATGCTCCAACATATAGTCAAAGTGTCCTCTCATGGTTAAGCAAGTATTTAGAGTGAAAGAATGCTCAGAGCATAGAAGTCCTACCGAGCGCAAATATAAGTAAAACAAACGATACATAAAGAGATTGCTTACAACGATTTCAATATCGTGGTGGCTAAAGGCCTAAAAGAATTTCTATTAATCAACCTAATATAAGTTTTCCAAGTGATCCATCCATTATTAAATGGTCTTCGCCCTTGTTTACAAGAATCAGTTGACTATTATTCTGTACAAACTCGAGTGCACTACTCGTACACATCATCTTCGATCCTGGGCTGATTTGACGCGTCATAGAACCGATCAGACAAGCTCAGACAAACTGACCCGAGAAAAAATATTCCAACCGTACAGAGGTCGACTATTTGGTCGACCTAATTTGACCAACAATAACTAAGATGACGATTATCCAAGGTAAGACTAATGGTGGGATCAGCTCAACCAATTTAAAACATTGATGTTTCTCACCACGATTTACTTGGCTTGCGTTCTTTTTTTTTTCTTCTTTTTTTTTTAAAAAATTCTCTGGACATGAATTATTCTAGTTATTCGAGTATGATTGCTACGTTATGTATTAGAGGAGTCATAATTTGGCCACTGAATCGATCTACATCGTCAACCTTTATGTGGGGTTCGGCATAATCCATGTGGATATCAAATCTATATAATTTCACAATTTACGAGAATTTAAAAAGACAAAATAGAAACGATCATTTAAAAAAGATCAATCCTTCAAATTGCTTCTCCATGGGCTCTAGGAATGCGTCACATTACCATCTTCAAAGTACACAACCTCTAAAAAGTGTTCATGCATTTCTAGATAATTTGATCGTTGAAATGTCCATAACCGTGAACACTCTTTGATCCTTGAACTTATTTTGCAAGAAACCCCCTTGAACTTCTTGGATCATCGGTCTAAAATTTGACATTATCATGTGTTATGAATCCATTCCAGAACAAATCTAAAAGAAACATAGCAGCCCAAGCCCAAGCCCAAGCCCAAGCCCAATCTGAACGACACTACACGCGGCCCAGTAAATTGAAAAACTCTCAGTCGAGAAACTAGGGTTTCGCTTACCTTCACTATATAATCCTGCCTCTCCATACCCATCTTCACATGCTATCATCCGATTAGGGTAGAATTTTGGGTCTATGGCCAGCCGAGAATAGCAGCCGTAGTTGGTAGAACTTTGAAAATATGTTTTGTGATTGTTTTTTCTTCTTCTCAGAAATCAGAAATCGGAATCCCTGTGAGGAAGCATTCCCATTCGATAGGAAGTGCCGTATGACACTTCAACATCAGCGGTTCACTGGGCTCAACTCTTCCCTTCCACCGATTGTCAACCCTCTGATTTTTCCAAATCTCAGTGTTCGTCGGTCGGGATTGCGTTGTTCCGGTATTCTGCTGTGTGTGTGATTTGAAACGGGTCTCTGAGGGTCCTCTGGTTACACTTTCCCGACCCTAATTTGAGCATGTACGTGTATATATGTATGTAATCTGTATGCTTTTGCCTTGCACTAGAGGTCCGATGCCACGTCGACGGTAGCCACTGTGCATTAACCGGCGATGCTATGATTGGACCAAAATCAAATTATTGTTTCGCATTTTTGATAGGAATCTGTGGATCGATTAAATTCCGTTCGTCCATGGAGCCGTTTTGTGCGATTACATTTACTGTTTCATTTTGTTTTGCTTTGTTTTTTTCCCCTTCCCACGAAGGAGAAGCCAATGATGAATACTATCATTAAAGTTGGAATTACCGACTGAATCACCTTGATGTGAGATCGACTATCTGAGGCTTCAATCTTTCTTCTGTATAAACAAAGGTTTTCTGATCAAAACTGTTCTAATGCTTTTGTTTTGTAATGTGGAAATAACTCTAAATGAGTTGAATTTGTCGCGAGTATAAAGAATTGAAATACCAACTGTTCATCGATTGAAGGCTTTTCCAATTTAGTCCAAGCTAGTATATTCTAATCTCCAGCTTAAAAATTGAGCCAACCTTTTTTATCAAACACGAATTGAGCTGCAGCAAATGTGATTTATTTTACATTTACTTTTTGTGAACTTGTTTCATTGCGAATTTGAATGATTTCTTGAAGGGAGTAACCGTGTTTTTGATGTTTGTTTAACTACACTTGAACCGTGGACACGATTGTTGGTGAAGAATGAAGAATTTGCTGCCATATATGACTGACAAATTTGGACTGGGAGGTGTTGAACACTGGGAAGTATTGTGCGGACACCATTGACAATTGAGAAAGAAAATGTGAACAGTCGAATAGAATGGGTGCTGTTTCAGAATTCGTTCATATGATAAGAGAACGATTTGCAGACCGGGATTCAGTTCCAGAACACTTCAGAGGATATAGATTTTTAGTGAGGATGGCTCTATGGTCACAAGTGTAGTCATACGAACCTACATGCGGCCCAGTTAATCGAAGAACACTCCATCAAGGAACTAGGGTTTTGCTTAGCTTCACTGTATAATCCCGCCTCTCCGTAGCTTTCTTCACATGCAATCATCTGATTAGGGTAGATATCTGCGTCTAGGGCAGCTGAGAATCACAGCCGTAATTGGGTATGATAAAACGGATTCGATCGCCTACTCGTCCAACCTACAAGAAAAACTTGACACTAGTGTGGAATCTCACGAATACTCCTTCAATGCCTAAGTCAGTTTTAGGGTGGAGGAAAAATAAATAAGGAAGGTGAAAATTGTAGTTAATCCAACAACATGTTCGTATTTTGTACCATAAGGGTTCTTGAATTATATAGATATTATTATGGTGAATTTGTAGGAGGTGATTATCGACACTCCGTACGCATATATATTAGGCATTGTCCTCCCTGCATAAAAAGAAGGATTAGTTGAGCATTTCCGCATATAATGAAGGGATATAAGGATTTTAGTTGATCTTTTGTTGCTTTCCGCTGAACTAGGGTGTTAAATTGAGGAGGGCAATTTTGCCCGAGCAGTGCATGCGGTCAGTTACCGAGCATGTTTGGTCGAGTAGAGCGTGTGGTCAGTTCAACTTTCGAACATGACTCATCGGCGTAGAACTTCGAAAATATGTTTTGTGATTGTGTTTTCTTCTCAGAAATCAGAAATTGCACCCTCTATGAGGAAACATTACCATTCGATAGGAAGTGCCGTATGACACTTCAACATCAGCGGTTCACTGGGCTCAACTGTTCCCTTCCACCGATTGTCAACCCTCTGATATCTACAAATCTCAGTGTTCATCGGTCGGGATTATGTTCCGGTATTTTGCTGTGTGTGATTTGAGACGGGTCTATGAGGGTCCTCTGGTTAATACACTCCTTACCCTAATTTGAACATATATGTGTATATGTGTATGTTTTTGCTTTGTATTAGAGGTCCGATGCCACGTCGACGGTAGCCGATGAGCATTGACCGTGATTGGACCGAAATCAAATTATTGTTTTGCGTTTTTTGTAGGAATCTGTGGATCGATCAAATTCCGTTTGTCCATGGAGCCGTTCTGTGCGATTACATTTACTATTACTTTTTGGTTTGCTTTTTTCCCTTCCTACGAAGAAGAAGAAGCCAGTGATGAATACTATCTTTAAAGTTGGAATTACCGACTGAATCACCGTGATGTGAGATCGAATATCTGAGGCTTCAATCTTCTTCTTACAAACAAAGAAGGTATCTGATGAAAACTGTTCTAAAGGTTTTGTTTTGTTATGTGGAATTAACTCGAATTGAATCGCGATTACAGAGAATTGAAATACCTTTATTGTTCATCATTGATTGAAAGCTTTTCCAATCTAGTTCAAGCTAGTCTATTATTCTACTAATATTTAGCGTAAAAATTTATGTTTGCATTCGCATTTGGCCTTCTTATGTTATAAGCCAAACACGAAATAAGTTGGAGCAAATATGATCTATTTTAGATTCACAGTTTGTTAACTTGTACAATTGCAAATTTGTATGAATTCTTGAAGGGAGCATTATTTGTGTTTTTAATGTTTGTTGAACTACACCTCGACCGTGTACATGATTGTTGGATAATGAAGAATTTGCTCCCATATGACTTGACAAATTTGGACTTTGGAAATATTGGACATGGAGAAGTATTTTGTCGACAACATTGACAATTTTTTCGCGAAAGAAAATGAGAACAGTTGAATAGCATGGGCGCTGATTCAGGATAACTTCCTATAATAAGAGAATGATCTGCAAACCGGTATTCAGTTTCAGAACCCTACAAAAGAATCTGTGGATTGATCAAATTCCATTTGTTCATGGAGCTGTTTTTTGCGATTACATTTTACTTTTTACATTTTGTTGTTGCTTTCTTCTTTTCCCCCTTCCTATGAAGGAGAAGCCAGCGATGAATACTATCTTTAAAGTTGGAATTTCGGACTGAATCATTGTGATGTGAGATTGACTACCGGATGCATCATTCTTTCTTCTCACAAACAAAGGCATCTGATCAAAACTATTCTAATCGCAAGTGTAAAAATTACGTTCGTGATCGCATTTTGCCTTGTTAGGTTATAAGCCAACCTTTTTATTTGCGCTAGCGCAAATATGATTTACTTTTTAGATTCATGGGCTGATTGGATGAAGGAATATTTTTAGTGGATAAATTACTGAGGGAGGATAAGATAAAAGGGGATATTATTTTTGGAGGGTTAATCTACATTGAGGTGATGTTTATAGTTTATAGAGGGAATCAAAAGGTAAATGGTTTGGATGAAATATTAAAAAATAGGATAAAATAATATTTGGCTTAGATGGAGGATAAATAAGGTTGTTTCGTAGTTGAACTAAGGAAGAAAAGGTATTATTCTTGGCTAATCCAGGGATAATTTTTGAACAGAGTGGGAGTGTTCAAAATAATACCCCTCTATCTCTATATGGGGTTTATTTTTGAAGAAGTGAAAAGTTATTCTCTGTATTTTTGCCATCCAAAATCACGCTAAATGTGTCATATCGGGTGAACCGTTTTATCTTCGGAGACAAGCGTCATTGCGATCCTGCAACACTCATGGGAGACGGCGAATTTATTTTAAAGGAATTGTACTGCACAGGACTCGATTGGTAATATATTTTTATTTTTTGAATCTACATTGTAAGCATATTATGTGATTTTATTGTTGATTTAATGAATTTATTTTTTGAAATGGAATTCGATCAACTGTCCGAAATATTTTTTCCTACAATTTTACCTTTATACCCCTCTAAAATTATTCTCCTTTTTCATATTCCATCCAAACAGGTCCTAACAGTTTGAACTTGTTCCGTTGCAAATTTGTATGAATTCTTGAATTGAGCATTAGCCGTGGACATGATTGTTGGTGAAAAATGAAAAATTTGCTGCCATATGACACAAATTTTGGACTTTGGAGATACTGAGCAGAAATGGGTGATTCCAATTCAGTCAATAAGAGAATCGTAGAGCCGTTATACTTACTACTATGAAGTGGAAAAAGATAGTAACTGTACAATAGCCTGAATCAATGGCCAAAACACACAAAAATGAAGGCACTTCTGCAACTAAGCTCAATCTTGTTAACCTTCTCCTGTCATCTCTAGTAAAAATATTAGTCACTTTTCTTTGGCTGGGACATTGGATTCAAAGACATTTCAATCTCTTCAAGAGATCGTCCTTTAGTTTCAACAATGAAATAGTAGGCAAACATTGCTGCAATCAACGAAACGCTTCCAAAGCTTGCATAAACTGGGGCGACTCCAAATCTCTCCACAAGCTCGAGGAAGAATAGACCAACCAAGAAGTTACAAACCTGAGTCACATAACACATCAAGTAATGGCCAAATTCTTACTGGAATAAAGTCCACCATGAGAAATAGGTTGTTGAAAACTGAAATAATAGAAGCAGATTCGCTTCCTATGAGAAAGTCTGTTATTCTATGATACCGACACAAAAAGCTAATTAGTGGTAGGCATGTGATTACATACCCAATGAACTGAGAAACTGAAACTCAAGATCTTCCCTCGTGTCCTGTTGCTGCTAATTTCTGGTATAACAAGACCAGTTACCGGGCCAGCTCCAAGAGCAAAGGTGAATATGTACCTGAGAGAGAGAGGGAGAGAGAGAGAGAGAGAGAGAATAAAGTAATAATTCACTTGAATGTATCCTCATTGTGAGAAATGGACATCAGGACTGCAACATTGAAGCCTTTTGAGAACCATACTGTAACGATTTTGAATCAAATACAATGTTTATGAGAATGCCACACTTAGTCCAATAGTCAACACAATATTTATTTGAGAGGAAAGCATACATGACAGTTCCCAGTATCGATAAGTTGTGACCAAGCTCTTCATCCAGTGGATAGGTGATTGCATAAACTACAAGAAACATCGATAATGCCTGCAAGAAGCATAGTTTGTGGTGAAATAATTAACAATACCCCCAATTGCCTACTCTGTACGAGAAACCAGTAATAAAAAGAAAGAGGGGATACTTAGCAAAAAAAAAAAAAGAAAGAGGGGATAGGAAACATCCCAATCTCACTCACCATCCCAAAGTAACTTCCAACTAGAAGTCTTTTTCTCCCTTGCTTATCCATCAAGTATAATGCACAAAGTGCACCTGGAAAGGAGAACAACTCAGGAAAATGAGCAATTATTGTTTCTAACTAGTATCATATTTTTCTGCATTGGACCATAACATGACATAGATATGCTTATCGTCCCAAACCTGCAAAGTTGGTAAGTCCAACATAGAGGCTTGCTAAAGCACCGCTCGTAATTCCAACATCTTGAAAAGTCAATGATGAAAAGTAAAGGACTCCATTTATGCCTGCAAACTGTTGAAGTACGAAAAGGGCACCTCCGATGAAAGCAACTGAAGCCAGGCAGGAGTTTATGAATCAAACGGAGATAGATATGTGATAATGTGAATGTAAGGACATAATGCTAAACAGCAGCAGCTCGCCAAAATATCTAAGGTATCTAAAACTAGAAACCTGTGGAAAATGTCAATTTTTTACGGGTCTGACAGGGTTACTAAAGTGCACCGTCCAGAGGAGGCATGAGAAAAACTATTCATGAATGGTGCCTAGCAATGTCAACTAAATGTTTATTCCACTGAAAAGTTCAAAGCCTGTCTAAATGGGACACTAAAACCACCTTAATACAACCTCTAGAGTGTGGCTTCTCTAGGAGTTCCAACCATCTGCTCTCCCGATCGCCTCCATCACTTCTAATGACGGACTGGAATTCTTCAATTGCTTTGTTGACTTCAGATGGACCCCAAAGGTCATGGATAACTTTTTTGGCTTCTTCTAGTCTCCCCACCTATACAAAGAGCAGAGTAACAGATTAACAGAAGCACATGAAAAATAATTTATAGAATAGATCGAAAAGGAAAGAGAGTCCTACTTTAAGTAGCCACCGTGGGCTGTCTACAGTGAACTGCATACCAAGGCATAAAATAAATCCTGGAACACTTGCAATGTAGAGTATCGTCCTCCACCTGGAAGGAACGCAATAGATGACAAGCAGCAAAAGCAGAAGATGAATATGTTAGTATAGATAGTGACTTATGACATTTTTTCTTGTTTCATTCTTTATTAACTCTTTGTTTTTATTTCAAGAGCAGATAGCAGATGTCTGGAACCAACCAAACCCGCCCCCCGCCCCCCCCCCCCCCCCCCCCCCCCCCCGCGCCCGCCGCGAAACAAACGGGGCCTGCTGACTGAATCACCCATTGTGAAATTCCAAAGTCGATATGAATAACAAAAGGAAATAGCAGTGGCTTGACGCAACCCAGACACTAAATTTTAATCTGGATACATATCTTTCAAATTATTTCACTTAATCTCTGCATGTCCTGTCATGTTTCCAAATACCCTGACCTACCTCATTTCGTCGTACGTATAGAAAGAATAGACAACGTAAATAATGCAGTGCTACTAAATGGAGAAAAGAAGGAGAAACCAAGGAACAAGCTCACCAATGGGGATCATTTTCTGAAGGGATTCCCAGAAAGAGTGACGCAATAATTCCAAGGCATGTACCAATTTGACAAAGGGTCCCAAGAGAACCTCTATACTTTGTTGGAGCAACCTACAACATAATCATACTGGAATAGATGAGAAAAGTAACCAACTGGGATAATTTTGCATTTATAACCTCAACCCAGTTTAAGAGGTAGAAAGACCAAAAACATACATGCTTCAACAAAAATATTAACTGACATGCACCCAATCTAGCTCGCATATTTGGTCAGCTCTTTGAAAGTAGAACTACAGCCTTATAAAACCATGGAAGACTTTTCATGAGAATGGAACATAAAACAACATTGTAGTAACAAACTCGTCTCAAGGCCAACTCATCAACATTGTGCAGAACATTAGGCGCACGCTGCACACACTTCCACTTTGTAAGGGTATTAACAGTAAATATGGTTCTTACAAAGAAATTATTCGCAATGATTATTGATAGTCCTAGACTGTCATGCATTGGTAGGTACTCCAGGAGTTTCATGCACTTAACCTCCAGTATATCAGGCTCATGAATAAGTCTATGCAATTTTCCATCCTCTCCTTTAACATACTAAGACAAGGTAAACAAAGCTTACCATTACAACCAGTATGAATAACAAGAACAAATTTATCTACTACCCTACAGAGTCACAAATAATACTGAGTAACACAACTTCCAGAACATGTGATTATGAATGAAAACAAAGTAGTGTACAAACAAACTATCATTCAAGCCTATTCGGTAGTATCCATTACCTCTGAAATATAAATAGGAAGAAGAACAGTGTTCACACCAATACCAAGGCCAACAAGAAATCTTCCCAGCAATATCTCATCCAAAGAGTGAGCTTGCGCACTGGTACAAATGAAAATGATTAAGATTGAACATGATTTACATGTCTTGCTAAAGATCAAACAAGGTATGACACATGACCGAAGATAATCAGAGTGTCGAACGTCAAAATGAATACAACATGGCAACTTGACATATCTTTAAGCATCCATATAGGTGCAAATGCTTGGAAAAATTATCAAACTTTAACCACCAATGTAGACAAATGTCTAAATATTATTGATTAAAGGATTTGATACAGTACTGTAACAGGTAAAGAAAGATTACGAGCATAGCTAAAAATAGGGAATGAAACCATGGAAATGGAAGATCATAAATCATTTTGAAAACTTAGGTGTTATGGAAGCTGTTCAACACTCGCCCTCACGTGCAACACTATTCTTGCATCTCTAGATGCAAGCATCCCTACATGCAAAGAAGGAAAACCCAAATGGGAACAATAAACGTAAATGGAGAGACTTAAACCTAAATCTTCTAGAAATCACAACTCTTGCAGGTCACAAACTGTCCAAAAAGCTTAAAATGTTAGAAAATGGGCCATGGAAGGTAGACCATGTGAAACTACACAAGAAGAGGCAAGATATACAAGCCTAACACAGATCCAATCACTTATCTCTTACGTAGATGCTCTAAAAAGGGAACTATGAACTTTTACAGTGTTGCTTATTCAACACACGGTACATCTCACATATTCCATTAGTTGAAAATCATGTTTCCATTTTCAACAGAAGCTAGTGGTTTGAGCTGCATTGATTTCCAAAACTGGCAATTCCATTGGAAACATCCCCAAAAATTCTTTTCATGTCAGTTTCAAGGATGTCCCTTTGAGCAGTCATTTAATAAATATCACAGCACCAAAATTTACATTGTTTTAAAGAAACATTTTTTCACGCATCAAAAAAATTAAATTACCTTACAATTGCACCAAGAATAAGTGGTATTGTATCAACCTGAAAAGTGCGCCGACAACCAAGTTTATCGACCAATGAACCACAGGCAATGCTCCCGATAAATGCACCGACTATGAATATACTCACGACAAGTCCCTCAATAAATGAGTTCCCTTCAAAACCAAGTTCTCGTGCAACAGATATAATAGGACCATTCATTACTCTGCATCATAAACCCAATGGGATAAAACACAATCAGACAAAAAAAGAAAAACAAAACATCCAAGCACATAAAAAGTAATAAATTCAAGTGCATCTCTTGAACTGAACACCACAAAATGATCCAAATAAGAAACAGAATAATAGATGTGCTCAAACGTCCACATTACAGACCACACAGAATTTACAGATTATTAACTTGTCTATACTCTATATGGTATTGTCGTCTTTATATCTATGTGGGTACACGTGCACATGTGTGCATAGATTGTTAACACATATAGGCCATGTTTGAGTGGCTGGACTAATACTAAGGGGCAAAAAATTCGACATGACCAATAATCATATAGTGAGAGGGGACTAACAATTCCAAATGACACATGTATGGACTATGATGTTTTGTACGGTTGGTTGTCCAGCGGAGACATAATGACAACACAAATTGTTGCTTTCAAATGCTAGAAAAGATCTCCGATAGGATTTGGAATCCAATACCATGTCTAACATGGTCAATCAAATGGTCCCCAAGATAGAGATAGAGATGGAAGACAGGGAAAGGAGATTAAATTACCCAATATGATAACCAAATAGGAAATTGGACGATGAAGCTATTAACACGTGAGGGAACGCAGGCAACCATCCCAAATCGATCTCTGCATCGCCCTTCTCTTGTGATGATGTTGATTCACCATCTGCAATATACCCCACGGTTTTGTTTACAAGTTAAGTAATAATGAAGTAACAAAACATCAAATACATATCTATGTTTTCATGTATAGGGGAAGAAGAAGACCAGGTTGGTTGGGAGTCTTCAATTCGGGGAGCTGTTGATTTTTTGCCACCGAAACTCTGAACGTCCTCTCGGGCGGGGGCCGACGGCGTAAACGGAACGAAGGTTGTTTGTTAACTGTGAAACATAGTGAGTTTTTTCGGGTTGATGAGAGGGTTATCGGCACCGGACAAACAGGGTAACGGACTCCGGCTTCTGTACACATCGCCCGGTTCAAAGCAAAGGATCGTAATCGGATTTCGAACTACAAAGGCAGATAGCAGGACCACTACCGCTACGTGGATAATTCGAGGGCCTACTGAAAACAGTGATAATGGGGATATGGACAAGAACAAGTACAAACGCGGCACTCGTTCGCAATGTTGTGTGTGTGTAATTTTGGACCACCGGCCTGCTCCGTGTTTCTGTTGGTTCCGTTTGGGCCGAAACCGACCCAGTTGAGTGTACAGGCACACTGTCTTAAGACTCTGAACTGTGAACCCGAGTAAACTTGGGCCTTGTTTGTGAGTCTTGACTCAATCACAGCAACTCTTGTTCTACTCACTATATGAGTCATACTACCACGGGCCAAAAACATGATTCGGCTCGTTCAACTCGTTAAAAAATGATTGAAATCGGTATCAATATGAAAGAAAACACATTTAAACGTTAATGACTAGTATGATTGGTACAATTTGGAGGATAAACTTTAAAACAAACATGATTAATTTGCATTGATTAAGGGTGCAACCGATGTGATTTGATCTGGACCGAGAGTAAAACTCGGAAAAAACTAAAAAATTTAGTTTATGATTTTTCAAACCGAATTCGAATCGAACTATTTTAGTTTAGTTCGGTTCAATTTTTGCAATTTAGGTTTGGTTCGATTTGGTTTGCGATTTGATTAGATCAAGCCAAATGTAATTTTTTTTTTATTTATTGTTTTGATTCACAAAAGTATTATATGAAGAGGCCAAGCCCAATATAAATAATACATATCATAGAAAATCCAAAAAATAAAGATTATTACATATTACAAAAAAATAGAAAAACAAATTTAGATTTTTTTTATTTCGGTCCGTCCCATTTTTAGGATTAAAAAAACGAACCGAACAGGTTTATTTAAAAAAAATTCAAACCAGAGCGATTTAACTGAAAAATAGAAGCCAATCGCTATTCGATTCGGTTTTCTGATTTGGTCCGATTTATTAATTTTTACTTACGCCTAGGGCTGCAAAAAAGTTGAGTCGAGTTTTAGAGTGTTTGAGCTCAGCTTCGCTAATTAAACGAGCTTAAAATTCAAGCTCAAGATTGACTTATTTGTAAATGAGTTGAACTGAACCAAACCGAATAAAGCTCATTTACTTAACAAAGCAAGCCGAACTTCTAAAACAAGCCGAGTTTTTGAGACTCAAACTCAACTCATTTATGAACCAAACTTAAAACTCAAACTCGAGTTCGGCTTATTAACTAAACGAACGAAGTCTTTACCGAAACGAACTCGTAAACAGTTCGATTCGTTTGTAGCCCTAGGTACACCCATAGTATTGATAGCGATCAGGGAGAGCAGAGTAAATTCCCATTGGGTTAACAATTTATTATTTCACAAAATCGGTTGGGGCAAATACCAAATTTATTTCATGCACAATGATGGTATGGGCTTCAATAATTAAATAATCACTGGGACATGGTCCAGTTTCCGCGGGGGCCACCCCATTATGTAGGAACACTTTTACGGACGAATGATAAAAAGGACGGCATATCCATGCATGTAGAGGCTATACCTAACATCAATAATAGATTTGGTATACCAGCAAATATTCAATTCAGGCCCTCCAATTTTAAATACCAACATTTCTCTCTAATTAAAGTCACCGTCTTTTTGTTCTAAATTAATAGAACTGTCTATTTTTTAATTAGATTCATGTAAATTATAATTTCGAGTTAATCATTCATCTTACAAAATAAATATAAAAATATTTATGAACAAAGTTGAAAAAAATAAGGAAAAATTGAAAATATACAATTTTTTCCGGTCTTGTTTTGTCTTTGTAATTTTTTTTTTATATTTTGACACATTATTTAAATACTTTTTTAATTTCTCACGGCAACACGAAAGTTTAAATTCTAACCAATTTGATTCAAAAGTTCTAAAGGAATTGTATAAACACAAAGAATATTTGAATATGGCGTATTTTTTCCACAAAAATATTTATGATCTGGTCACGTCGAATCAGTTCTCCTCTCCTTTTGATCTAAATTTTTAAGTACGGAAACGAAAATCCAACTATTCCGGCCCCAATTCGAATGGAGCTTCGAGATATGGTGCGAGTCATGATGCATGACAAAAGAGAACAAACACAAAATGAAACTTTCCTCTTGGGTGAGACTCGAGTTCGGAAATAACCTTTTTCAAGACTTTCTCTCCTATGTTAAATTTTTTTTATATTACCTTTTTATAGAATTATGACCAGAAATTTTAAAATATTTACTAAAAACGAATAAAATTTGAAAATAATTGTCTATTATATATCTTTTGTGCTTTTAACTTCGTCTTATTTATAGTTTGATTACAAAAAATAAATGCTTAGAAAGGATTATAATTTCCTCTCAATTTCTTTTTATCTGACCAGTCCAAGATCTAAACGATTCTGGTATATATCTCTTCCGACAACTGATAAAGTGTACTTAATGCATTAAACACAGATCAAACAGCTCATAGAAATAGACTAAACAAGCTCAAATGCATGCCTGTGTGGGTTTTACGGAGAGAGACAGACATAGTTAGCTCGACAGACAGTCGATCGGGTGGTATTTCATCGGCCGAGAGAGCCGTTTTATCCTGGAAGACAAGCGTCGGAACGATCCTCCAACACCCACAGGAGGCGGCGAATCTGTTTTAAGAGGACAGTTATAGGCAGCGCCATAAAGTCGTTTTATCCTAGAAGACAACCGTTTTATTGACATTCTATGCTAGGGGTCGAAGATGAGATGAAAGATCTTATTTAACCAGCTGATGTCAACGTCGTCGATGAAAAAAGTGTTGAATCCTAGTTCACCTAGTTATAGGCAGAGCTATAAAGCATTTGTCATTATATTTTTTTGAGAAAGTAATCATATATAATTTTGAGAACTAATCTATTTAGCAATTGTAATTGTATTTGATAAAGACTTGATAAAATTGTAATTTTGCATCTTTCTAAGGTTTAGTAAAGCATTTTTTAACCTTCTCAAAAATCGGGCATTACAACTAAGCACTTGTAGTCCACGTGTAAAGCTCTCATTTTAAAAACAAAAAAAAAAAACAAAAAGAAAGCATGAAAAAATCATTTCATCTCTCTATACTGCTCATTAAACAGTAAAAAGAGGAAAACCTATAGCTAACGCATAATTCGTCCAAAACAAATTTTACCCTAGCAACTTATATATAATTCTAAACCTCCTCCCGTCCCTTCCCGTCTCTCTCTCATACATCACATCACGTGCATCACACGAGATACTGCTTGTACAATTTCATATCTAAGTAAGTCAAAAGGCTTCAATATTCTAATAAGAAAAGAAATAATGGACCCTCTACTTCTAATATAGTAGCTAGGGTCACTAATGATATTCTCTAGAAAATTGAACTGAAAATCTACTTAAATAGATCTACGAGGGAAACCAATCCTTTTTGCTTTTTCCTTTTTTTGTTTTGTTTTGTTTTTCCTATTATGATTGCTTTGGACTTGGCAAAGAGGAATGAGGTGTGAAATGTATTTTTTTTCTTTATAATTTTCAAATTTTATATCTTGCATGGTCTTAAATTTTTTAAAAACTTTTGCAGAGTTCTGAGTCCCATGCGGTCTCTATGTAATTCTTCCCGATCTCATACATATGAGACTTCCACGTATATATTTGTGGTCTGATTGTAGCCAGCCAGCCAGCCATTAAGTACTTCACCGAAAATATGGAGGATGGAAATGGCATACGTTGAGTTTGATTACCTATTCTAGTTTCAGGACAAATGACATGACTCCACATGTTTTACTTACACATAAAAGCTTCATACTATATTCTCCAAGATCTTTCTTGGGGCTGTTGTTTAGAGGTAGATGGAAGGGGATATAGGCTTATGTAGTAAGTCGGATGTGCAACTCGGTGGGCCTTTGGGCTGCCCAATGAGGCATTCGGTCTATTTATGTTGGGCTTAGAGGTTTGCCGAGGATAATTGGGGTGCCTCGAGCAGTTGCCGAGCGTACGACATGTCAGAGCGGGCTAAATCTCTTCCACGGTTTGCATATTACCTTGGGTTACGCATTTCACAACTCACGGTGTTCAATCGTGTCGCTGAGGGCACCACGCTTGGCGCGGCCAGGAGGTGATGTGTCCCCTGCACGTTGCGGGTGGTTGCTTAGGTAGTAGGTAGACGTGGGGGAGAGGCAATTATAGGACATGCGGACATAGTCGTCCGATTTGTACGGACGTGGAACACGTGACAGAAGTGCCGTGATTTGTGGTCCACGACGCGATATTTCCAATCGATGCTCTCAATAGTCCGTTAGGGGTTCTCTCTACAAATCGTCCATGGGCACTTCACACCCAGGTCTGCGTGCTTTCAAGATGTTTTTGCTCTCTCAAAGAATTCTACGAGAAGCCTTATGATAAGATTCAAGACTCTAGATCTTACCTCTTGAGTATGGCTATCCGTATATGTTATAGGCGATATATTCAAAGTATGTTTGGTTTCTTGTACTTGCGGATCATATGAAATCCTTAGATTACTATATCTATTTCGAGGGAGAAAAATTATCTCGCCCCCTTCTTCATTCGTATCTAATCCACTTTCTATATCTATTTGTCTTTACATAAATGTCATTCGTATTCACTTTCTATATCTCGCCCCCTTCTTCATTCGTATCATTGATAATTACGAAAATGACATTCGCCTATTCTCTTTCTCCGTATTCACTTTTTAAAGAAAAAATAAAACAAGTATTTTGTAACTATTCAACTTTTTATGATAAATCTCTCTTACTATATTCTTGTATTTCTTCTGAAATTTTGACAAAAAGTTAAGGCAATGTTTGGTTCGATAGAATCAACAATGGAATGGAATAAAGTGAAGACTAGAAATAGTCTAGAATGGAGTTGAATAGAATGCAATCAAAACAGTACTCATTCTCATTCATATGTGTTTAGTTGTGCTAAAAGTGTAAGAGGTAAAAAAAATAGTTTTTAATGAAATAATAATTCTTGTATTTAAGTGAATGATAATTCAGATTTGAATAACATTTCTTTTAATTCCAAAGACAAAAAGAGTTATGGTTGGTGGTAAAACCTTATGATTTTTTAGCGGAATGTCGGCCGGGGAACACGTTAGGGTCCATTCCAGCATGGGTGATTGATTGAACGGGGAAGCCGGGTCGAGGGGCACCGGTCACCACAAATAAGTTAAAGGTTAAAAAGGTCATTAAAACCTCATTTTACATGCTGCTGCTAACGCAACACCGACATTTTCGGATCTGACTATTTCAAAACCTACTTTTTCTTACAGTGTTCCTATAAGTGGATGAAGACGTCTAAAAGAAAATAATAATAATAATAAAATTTATTAGCCGCATATAACTAGATAAAAAAAAAAAGGGACTTGGGACATGTTGTGTTTCAAAATAAAAGAACGTTGTTTTGGCACAAAATACCGTTCGAACAATTAGGGTAGTTTGGACAATATTTTTGTGTAAAAACGATGTCGTTTTTCTGCACAATATTTTTGTTGTACAGTAAACTCTCGGATTCTGATATTTTTCGAATATGAAAGTCGAACCTAACTACGAGCCTGCAATAAATCTCTTGTTTGCAGTTATATTCTTACTCGATCAATCCTCCTCTGTATATCAAAATAAAAGCTAAAAATAATAGGTAAAAAAAAAAAATGAATCAAGGGAGACTAAAATGGGTATAGTGTTGTCTAGAAAGAAAGAGGGTCTCTGCTTTTTAAGAGCACAATTTGTTACTTTATTGAAAATTATAGTGTTATTATCATATTGGCAAAACTTTTTACTAGCTCGAGGTATCATGAATTATGATGTCTGAAAATGATATCACAAAGATTATGATCGATCTCTTGTACGGTTGTGATAAGGAATTGATTGGCTTGATCATCAATAATACTTATTCCGGTCTTGATGCTGCTATTTGCCCATCAATTGGGTGGGGTCTACATTGATCATTTAATAGATAGAAAAAATTTAGGAACACAAATATTCTGTGCATATCTCGATACTGATGTTACGTGCACTGAAATCGTTAAATTTATTTGAGGTTTTTTGTAATTATGTGAGTTTCACGTGCATCCAATAATTTCAAACATATCTACGTACTAATGTGTACGAAACATTTGTGTTCCTAAATTTGTTCTAACCAATAACCTCAAGGTGGAAATCCACTTTTGTATTACATTCCATTTAGCGATTTTAGGTACCCATTGTCCAATTTTGTGAAATTAATATCAGTTTTTTAAATTAATTTCTTAAACTTTTTAGATTAATTATTTGTCGTAACGAAATAATTTTAGAAATTAAGAAATTGTGATAAAAATTTCTAAAAAGTTTACTAAAGAAAAAAAAGTTTGAAAAAGAGTTTTCATTATTTTTATTGACTTCAACGGGATGGTACAAGCATGAGGATTGATCTACGATCTGCTCTATATATGTTTAAAATGCCTCTCGTTTTGGAGTTTTAGAACTGAATCTCTGTTGTCTTATCTAGACTTTGTTCAATATCTTTTTCCGATTACTCTCCTTGAGACAAAGGAAAAAAATCATACAAATT
Source organism: Arctostaphylos glauca (assembly GCA_019985065.2). Taxonomy (NCBI): domain Eukaryota; kingdom Viridiplantae; phylum Streptophyta; class Magnoliopsida; order Ericales; family Ericaceae; genus Arctostaphylos; species Arctostaphylos glauca. The sequence continues at coordinate 25,784,724 of JAHSPW020000007.1, read as the reverse complement.
AAGAATCATGAAATATCAAATAATATTTACTATATGCAATAAAAAATTAATTTAATTCAAACTCACTTTACTCTATTTGGCATAAATTATCTACATTAATTATTTGTTGTCTTTATTAAAAAAACATATTTTATTATTTTTCATTAATTTTTTGAAATTTGTTGGCTCCTCTCGAAGAAATAAATTGAAAAAGTATAAAATTGTGTTTAAAAGTTAAAAAATATTCACTAAAGACGAAAAATAAATCAAAATAGACTAGGTTTTTGTATTTTTTAATTTTTTTAGCTTTTATATATAATTTTATACTCATTCTGTCTTATTTTCATAGTTCATTATTTTAATTTGGAACGTTCCAAAATGAAAATTTACTTTTCTAAAAATAACAATTGAAATTTAGTTAAAAAATTTTTGCACCTTTTTAAAATAAACTTTATGTTGTACACATCAATTAAATCAATAGCATAATTAGAAAGAAAAATTTTAGCAATTATTATGTTCCCAAAAAAATTAAAATCACAAAGAGGGATTATGAATTTGAAATGGAGAGAGTACTTTTTTAGATTTTTTCGTCGAACGAATCAACAATTAATAGGAATTGATGCAAAATGAAAATTTAAAAAAAAGAAAAAAAAAAATAAGATAATAATCTAATAAGCACCTTAATAATTTTCTTTTAAATTGATGTGACGTTTGAGTTCTCATTATTCTAAAATATTCACGTTGTCGACTATTTTTGTAAATTAATTGGCCCCGAACTTATTGCAGCAATTTTGACTAAAAGAAAATAACCGGTTCAAAACTTCAATAAAACATACTTGATTAACATCTCTCTTTCTTTGTCATTAGGACTAAATGAAGATTATGGTGTTGATTCCTTTGAATTGACCCCCATATGAAAACTCAAATTTTTAAACGCAAGGAATTATTCAAGTGGTAGAATGGACGAACCGTAAATCTGAATATTTTACTGTTGAAACTCGACAGCTTAATATCTAAGGGCACTAGAGGGTTGTCTGGTCATTTTCACTCAAGACTCCAAGGACTAGCTGATAATTTATACGAAGACTCTTCCAAATTTTATATCAAATTAATTCCAAACTAATCAGATATATTGATTATTAAAAAAAAATCCAAAGATTTTATATCATTGTTCAGTTTATTCCTAGTACATTGGTGTGGTCATTCAATTGTCACTGTCAGCTAACTAAAATTTTTCTTGTCAATGTCAGCTAACTATTACTCCTCTGTCCCATTTTGTTTGCCTAATTTCGGTAAGCGTGCCTTTTAAAATATTAGCTAAATTGAGTAATTAATAATATTTTAAATGATTATAAAATTATTGTCTAATAGAATTAATCGAGATCTATCAAACAAGATCCATATTGAGTATAAAATAAGTTATAAATTAAAAGATATAGATTATTTTTTGAGAGGTCTGGAATAGTGAAAACAAGCAAACAAAATGGGACGGAGGGAGTATTAGTAAGCCTCCCCAAATAATCTAGTATTTTATTTTTTCTATTAAATTTTTTTTTACATTTTTAGTGTCAACGTTTTGTGGATTGTTGGCCTATCTTGATGAAAGAAAACTAAAAAGCATAAAATTATTTGAAAGTTAAAAAAAAGTTACCAAATACAACAGATAAGCTCAAAAAATCTTATTTTTTGATTTTTTTTTTCTTCTATGAACTTTTTTAAATTTAGTCTATTATTTATAATTCTTCTGAAAACTTTCGTCGAGATGAATCAATAATCCACAAAAAGTTGATGGAAGACAAAAATTATAAAAAAAAATTCACATAAAGACAAAAAAAAAAAAATCAATAATCTAGTCAGTTTAAATGGAGCCTACACTTTAAATCATTCTCATTTCCAAAGTAACGAGAAAAAAAAACATTCAATTAACATATGGTCCTTCAATAAGTCAAATGTTTTAAAACAAAATTTCTATTTCGATGTTATTTTTTCAAGCGGCTTCTTGCTTCGGATTAAGTTTTCAAGAGATTAATATATAAAGAAAATGGACAGAATAGTATACAGTGTTACATATATAATTACGTCCAACTAAAAAATCAATGACATTGATTAATATACCGTGTGACATAAAATAATCATTAAATTTCCTAATATATGTAGGCAGAATAAGTATTTCGAATACACGAAAGGAAGAGGTAATCAAAGGTGGCACAAAACACTGCCCGAACAGTAAAAAACTGACCGAACAATTTTCTGGCAGTGTTTTGTGCGCCAAAACGATGCCGTTTTGGCGCGCAGCACGCCCTACTGTGCGCAGCGCACAGCAGGGCCCCCAATAGAGACCCACCCCATGTGTAAAATGTTGGTGTATGATTGTAGCAAAATTAATTTCTACAACACTATTGCCATTTTTACACACCAGTCACTAATTCCAATTGTCACTTTGTTAAAGAAAACATCTGTAACAGAGAGAGAGAGAGAGAGAGAGTTTTCCTCACTGCCTCATGGCTCATGGAAAGCTTTAAAAGAGCACATGCATAAGAGATATATGATACAGAAAACCAGAGCGAGATTTCTACTCTATTGTATACGGTATACCCTTAAAACCTCTTTAAGGAGGGAACTGGGAAGAAAGGGTGGGGGCAATGGCGGTGAAGAACAACAGGAACCCACAAATTATAAGTTCCCCCGAAACTACTACTCCTGTAATTCTCCATTACTACACTCTCCTACTGTCCTTCTTCGCCATTTTGCCCCCTGCTCAACCTTTCAATTACGCAGAAGCGCTTTCCAAGAGTCTCCTCTACTTCGAAGCACAGCGCTCCGGCCGATTACCCTACAACCAGCGCGTTACGTGGCGCCACCACTCTGCCCTCACTGACGGCTTAGAACAAGGAGTGAGTGAGTTCGTTTTCGCACCATTTCCATTTTGTCTCTCAATTTTAGAAAAAATAGGATTGTATGGAATATCAAATGGCATTGTTTTGTGTAGGTGGATTTGGTCGGAGGATACTACGACGCCGGCGACCAGGTGAAGTTCGGCTTACCAATGGCGTTCACGGTGACAATGCTTTCATGGAGTGTGGTCGAGTACGGCGAACAAATGGCTGCCGCCGGCGAGTTGGATCACGCGATGGAGGCAATCAAGTGGGGGACTGATTATTTTATCAAAGCACACACTAGCCCAAATGTGTTATGGGCTGAGGTACTAATTAAACCACATTCTAGATTGATTAGCGTTAATGCTTTGGAGAATTTACAGATTTTTTACAGGTGGGTGATGGAGATACCGATCATTACTGCTGGCAACGACCGGAGGACATGACCACGTCACGGCGGGCTTATAAGATTGATGAAAACAATCCTGGGTCGGATCTCGCTGGCGAGACAGCGGCAGCAATGGCCGCCGCGTCGATTGTGTTTAGGAAAACTAACCCGCATTATTCTCACCTACTATTGCACCATGCTCAACAGGTGAATTAATAGAATGGAAAGATTGTGTTGCATGTCAAAACGATATCATTTTAACGTCTTAATAATTATTCAAAAGTTACCCAAATACTGCACACTTGTTTGGATAATTTTATAAGTGTCAAAACGACACCGTTTTGACGCACATCACGTCCCATATACTTGTTCAAGTCATCTGAATAAGTATTTTCATATTTATTGGGTTTTTTATTTTCCTTCTGGGGTAACGTTGATGGCTTTTGTGGGTGTAGTTATTTGAGTTTGGGGACAAGTACAGAGGAAAGTATGACTCAAGTGTGGGAGTAGTGAAGGACTACTATGCATCAGTAAGTGGGTATATGGATGAGCTGTTGTGGGCAGCTTTGTGGCTCTACAAAGCCACCGACAATGTGGAATATTACTTCAAGTACCTAATAAACAAGGCTCACTGTTTTGGTGGCCTTGGTTGGGCCATGACCGAGTTCAGCTGGGATGTCAAGTACGCAGGTGTCCAAATCATGGCTGCTAAGGTAAACCCTCTCTCTCTCTCTCTCTCTCTGTGCGTGCATATAATGACATTATAATGAGAGCACTCGTAGTATAGTACTATACCAATAGTGATGTCCAAAATTTTCGTTTTCAAACTTCAAATTTGCTTGGAGCTCTCTCCTAGTGTCTTTATTTCTGTCACATCTGTTCAGAATTTTTGCTTTTTCCTAGATTCAAAAATGCAATAATAATATAGTTGCTTTACTGAAAAAATTAACACCTTTTACTTTTATAAAGATGATGGGAAGATGAAGTGAGGGCTAATTAAGGTATATTGTTGGGTGTCAAGGGTGAAAGGATTAGTAGCTCATGCTGGGGCACCACAGGCCCATGTGCTTGGGAAGCTTTCTTGCAACAGTAATTTTAATGGTGTTGCTCTTGCAATGTGTTTAGAACAAAAAATTTACTATCTTGAGTCTAGAAGAATCTAACACCTCAATTCAATTGAGATGATGTGAGATATAAGGATTTGAGAGACCTGCTATGCGCTGTGCATAGCAAGGCATCACCCAAAAAACTGTCCAAACAGTTGAGCAATGTTTAGATCGCCTTCGGGCAAATTTTTAGGCGACAAAATGACGTTATTTCGACGGACTGCATAATGACAAGAAGCTCCCCCCGTTGGTATTTGAAGTCCTTTCACGTAAAGTTCTACGTGGCTTTGCCCCAAAAATACTAAATAATTTTCGTGATTTTGGGCATTGTTTTTCCCATTCACCACGTGGCACATGCCATATCGTATTTGCAAATATCAAAATAAAATTACATGAATTATCAATATAATCCATTTTGGATACCACATGAATAATTTTCCCAGCTCTAATATGGGTTGCCCTGCTATTTACAGTTTTTGTGCCCGACATGATAGATCAAGTCTCTGGATATTGTTGGACCATTAAATAGATGGGACGCAAGCTTTTTAACCGACGCAGCCACATGGCCCACATCCATAAACAACTGAAAATTCAGAGGGAAATAAGTTCAGTTTGTGCAGGTTGCGAAATATATAGTCTTAGGCTAAGTATTACCGATGAATATGCAATTCAGACTAATAAATCTTCCAACTGAAACTCATGCTGAATGGTGTCACAGTGATAGTTTCATCACAAACATAGAGCAACAATGGTGTTCGTAGACTATATCGATAATATTAGATGACATGCACACCAAATGGATAAAATAGTAGTGAATGAATGTGATTGATTGACTTTTCAAACACAGCTATAACATTACGGTAGATTGTAGCATTAAAAATAAGAATTAATCAAAATTAACTTTAAAACGATTTACTTAATGCCCTTTGACAGAGCTCGTTGAAATAAACGAATTTGTGTAGTTGCTAGTTGTATTCAAGTCTCCATCTGTTGTCAATTTGCAGCTGCTAATGGAAGAGAAACACACGGAACACAAACACATACTGAACCAATACAAATCAAAAGCCGAACACTACATCTGCTCATGCCTAAACAAAAACAACGGCACCAACAATGTCGATCGTACCCCTGGAGGCCTTCTATACATCAGGCAGTGGAACAACATGCAATACGTATCATCAGCATCTTTCCTTCTCACTGTATATTCGGATTTCCTCCAAAATTCGAACCAAAATATCACGTGCCACGGAGGAGTGGTGGGTCCTCAAAAGCTTCTCGGGCTAGCCCAAGCCCAAGTGGATTATATTCTGGGCTCCAATCCCACAAACATGAGCTATTTGGTGGGCTATGGCCTGAACTACCCAACGAGGGTGCACCACAGAGGGGCGTCAATTGTGTCGTATAGAGAGAACAAAGCGTTCATAGGGTGCACACAAGGGTACGATAATTGGTATAGCCGGGAGGGACCAAACCCTAATGTTGTGGTTGGGGCACTGATAGGAGGACCGGATTGTCAAGATAATTTCAGGGATGAAAGAGGCAACTATATGCAGACCGAGGCTTGTACCTATAATACTGCGCCACTGGTTGGAGTTTTGGCTAAGTTGAATCAATTAGATGTACAACAGAATCCAAATTTGTCTTTGGTTTCTTCTTACTAGATGTTTTTTCCATTTGGATGAAAAAAGAAAATTTGTTACAAGTGTGTTTTATTGGCTGAGTTTTCAGTTCTAGTCCAAATTGTATCTTCACTTATATGTTCATAATACAAAACTCTAAACTATGTAACAGCTATTTTTATCATCTTATTATGAAATGCTTTTTACCGGCTGACTTCCTTTTAGTCTTTGAATTGGACCATGGTTCATGGACAAGGGTACGAACACAACCTTCAATGGGTATGTGTCTACTAGCTATGTGAATGTGATGCTTGGGGATATTTGAAGGCTTTGGTTCCTTATTTTGTGGAGTGATTTATGGAGGGAAAGGAAAGGTATAGAGGAAATGACGAGGATGCAAAGGAGTTAAGAATCTACCCTATTAATTCCACAAATCCATAACCAAACACAAGTGAACCAAAAGAAATGCATTTATCCAGAGTACCAAGACGATATCAAATCAGTATTTCTCTTTATTGAACAAAATAAGTTAGGAAATCATAAGACCACCTATCTACTGGTTCACTCCAGTTGCACACTGCCCCCCATAATTCTTAGCCATATAATCACCATCCCATACAAGACATGAGAATTTCTCACGGCTAATAGCATATTGTAGTTCTCCTACAACCACAAACAGTCGCGTAAATTAACACCACCCAAAGTTGGCCACAGTATGCAATAACATTTCAGTATACTAATTTAACAGACCATATTGAAGTCATGGGAACTAACCCTCAGCAAAATAAGTCACTGAGAAGAATCACTTCCTGGAGCAGGGAGGTGGCTTACAACCAAAGGGGGCTGTAGAGCACGGTGCTTTGCATCTTTTTGCTTTCGCGCTTTATACATCTCCTCAGTCTCAACCACAACCAATCTCTTAACCTAAGCACAGGTATCAGGAGAATAACATTTATTAAACAAAAACATAAAAGATATCTCATGCAATAAATGAAAGATGTGTTCACTGCAAGTTTTCTCTGGAACCTGTTGAATCATTCCTCTGACAGTTGGAGTGTTCCATCTCATAACAATTCGATTACACTTGCGAAGCCGCAATGCCTCTAAAGTACGCCTGTGAAGTCTCCTGGTTCCTGGTATTCCCCTCACCAAGGTTACGTACAAGTTGGGGCTCCATGCAATAGGAACACATGCTTTGTAGGCCTTGAATGCATTCATTTCTTCTCTTTGTTTTCACCTACACCAGTTAACTTTTAAGCATATGAACTATTCATACAAAACAGTAACAGTAGGGGTGGTAACCCACCCCAGCCTAAAAGGCAACCAAAAAAATCCGAATTCAAGAATAGAAGCTTGAACTTAAGACTCGAGGATCAAGCACGTTTTGTATCAAACTTTAGTATGCTAGATAAATCAATATATTTAAGTAAAACTTTGAATTTATTATCAAAATAGGACATTTCCTGAAACTATTGAGCAAGTAGGTTGAAACCCAAACAATTCGTAAAGTGGTGCAATACACACTTTGTATTTGCATATTATGGTAAGGTTGCAGCTTGCGTGGCCTTCATTGTCACGCTGGCTTCCACATAGATGTATGCCAATTCTATTTGCGTTTTTATTGGTAACTGTTTTAATTTTGCACGCAATTGGCATTTGGGTTTTCAGATCAGCAAAATGCACCCGAGCGTCTTCAGAGTCTGGTACTTCTCAGCAATCTGAATCTGCTGCTAAGGCATCCAGCAAGCTTGGAGGAGTACCAACAACTCTAGACGGGCGAGGGATTAAGTCAAATTCTGGTTCTGATGGGCGGTTGAGGGTGAAGGCCAGTGCACAGGCGCCTTCCAAGGTGAAGGGAACCAAAGTTGGTGTAATGGAAGGCCACAGGGGTGAAAATGAGACATTATCACATGCGCCAAGGACTTTTATCAACACATTGCCTGATTGAGGTATGCTTCTTGCTGCTATCTATGACCAGGTGTTTGGCCGGGGAGAAGCAGTGGATGATGCTTGATTGGAAGCCGAGGCGCCCTGACATGCTCATTGAAACGAAAATGCACAGTGCGTATTGCACTACTTTTACGAATTATTTGGTCTTTAGCTACTTCGCTCAATAGTTTCCGAAAAAGCCCTATTTCTATTAAAAAAAATTTCTAAAATTCTACAGCCCAAAATTCTTTCGAACAACTACCACAAAGAAAATTTGTTATGCTTAATTAATTCACTTTTGCAGATCAGTAGTCAATAAAGGAACATTTGATTCATTAGCGATACTCATTCGAAAGTCAACTTAGCTCATCAAACCCTCCGGATTGCTCATTCAAGAATCAAGACTTCAAATTTGTACGAGAGAGCAGCGACAAAGCAGCTAGAGTGAGGGAGAGCAGTAAGATCGAGAGAGCAGCGAGAGTGAGAGGGAGCATCAGCAGCGAGTGAGAGAGAGCATCAGAGAGAGATCGAACCTGGATTTTGCAATTGGGGATGTCACGGACTCACACTTCTTCTCCCGCTTGAAGAAGGTCAGAAGGATCTGGTGTAGGCTAGGGTTTTTTTACTCTTGTTGTTGCAAGCACTTAAACAAGTGAATTGTATTTATAGGGATAGGCTCCCCAACCCAAGCCTTTCCAACCCAATTTCCTACCAATTATAATAGCCCTTGGATCATCTCAGATCCAAGGGTGGAGATTAAAGCTGTAAATAAAACCTAATATGTATACCCTAAACCACCTCACCCACCCCTGCCTTCCCCACCCCTCCCGTACCCCTCTCTCTCTCTACCCCCACCCCCCCCTGCCGCCGCCGGCCGCCACTGCCGCCGCCGGATCTCCCCACCCCTGCCGTCCCTCCTCTCTGCCGTCCCTCTCTCTCTCACCCCGTGTAGTGCGTATACTCCTCCCCCCCCGTGCCGCCGCCGGCCGCCACTGCCGCCGCCGGATCTCCCCACCCCCTGCCGTCCCTCCTCTCTGCCGTCCCTCTCTCTCCCACCCCGTATACCCCGCTCTCTCTCACCCTCCTGCCGCCGCTGGAAATTTGACTATAGAATGCACTGGGGGATTGCTGGATGATCTGTTAGCAAATAGGTTTGTAGCTTATCTGAGGGTTTAGAGTTTAGAGGGAAGCAAAATAGATTGTGCATTAAAACAAAGTTTTAATTTCCTTGGACTAACCTGAATCTTAAGCCAAGAATTAAACCCGTAACCAAACCAACAAAACTCATAAGAAAATTTTAGGTGGTTGCATTCAGACCAGGGGCTACACGAAAACCATAGTACACTTTCTTCTCCCAACAGCAGAACCAAAGGGCATTTCAACAGGGCCCCTCAGTGCAGACAAATACAAATGAGTATATACCCATAAAACGGCTCACCATCTGCCTGAAGCATATCATATAGTCATCTGCAAGAATGAGTAGCTTGATGTCTCTGAAAACAAGGTCATTTCGAGCAACCCACAGCTAGGCAAGGTCATTTCCCGGAAGACAACTACTAAACAATCAGAAGGCAATAAGAGCAAAAAGAAGAAATTGAGATACTAAATACCCACTCAAACTTACAAATAGAACTGACGGTGGACGGTGGACGGTGGACGGTGGCAGGTGAAGATGGGGCCGGCGGCGAAAGGAGGGCGGCGAAAGGCGACAGGCGACAGGCGATCTACGGAGGGCGATGGCGGGCGGCGGCGGAAGGATGGGGATGGGGCCGGTGGCGAAAGGAGGGGGCGAGGGCCGACAACGTTAGGGGAGAGAGAGAGAGACAGAACGGTGGGAGTGGGTGGGGAAGGAAACAGGAGAGAGAGAGAAAGAGAGGAGCTACGGGGGGTGGGAATTAGGTTTTATTTACAGCTTTAATCTCCACCCTTGGATTTGAGATGATCCAAGGGCTATTATAATTGGTAGGAAATTGGGTTGGAAAGGCTTAGGTTGGGAGCCTATCCCGTATTTATATATACATGTAATTATAATTTGTCCCTTCATGTTTATTGTATATTTTTTTAAAAATTATTGTCCCATTGTATCTGAAAATATTCATCGCGTATCCAGAACGTATCCGAAAATAAAATAATTTAATTTTAATACAGGATATTTATTTGGCTTATTTGATACATATCGAGGCATGTAGAGCATATCAGTATTCGACGAATATCCAATACGCATTTGTGACTAATTTTGGAGTATCCACGCTTCATAGGGCCTCTAGAGGATGTTTGAAGCTTTGTTTGGGTCATCAAATTACCTTGGCTCAAATCGAATCAAGTTCTAGGTCTATTGTTACCTGTTTATCCTCTGGTTTGGATCCTGATACTTACTTACCGGTGGTATATGCTATTTTGGACCTTCTTTTATTTTCATTTGTTATCAGTCAATTCCAATGTGCGTCGAGAGGTCAACTTGGTCACCAGTCAGTCCGCTAGTCCGCTAAATTGGCTGCTTCCGGTGGTGATTCAACTTGCTTTGTCTTCACTTTCCGATCTTAATTCAGTGTCTGCCACAGTGACGAAGAAATCGGCCTTCCTTTTATCAGAGGCTAAAGTTATTTATCTTTGCTCTTCGCATTCTTTTGTATTTTAGTGTTATCTTACTTGTTTTTCTTTTATGCGTTTTTACTCGTAATTTTTCCTTTTCTTTTACTCCAAAAATTGACCTCATGCCATCTAGGTTCTCAAAAAACAAACAAAAATGCAAGTATTGTAAGGTTATACTGAGAAACACATTTAAGACGATTTGAATAGGGAAGAAATCCTCAGCCTTAACTTAAAGCAGGTACTTGCCCAACAACAAACCATACAAATTAATTCAATACCAAGACAAACATTAAAGGGGAGGACAAAACTCCAACAAATTAACCAAGAAAATGAGATCAAATCTCAAAGTAGAGGGAGCAACGCAGGAAATTGATGGACGGAAGCAGGACTAGTGGTGACCATCGCCGGAATTGGTTGCCGTTTCCACATAACCATGCCCAAACCAGCTGCAAGCAGCTGATATTTGGGATTGCTCAACTAAAGAACGCCGCGTTTTGGCTCAGTTACGGGATTCAAAAACTCTACACTACCACCAAAACACACAGAAATCTTTCGACGACAGAAGAAACATAGCACAAGTAAATCAAACCATAGAAACAAAATATGTCCACTTCAAAGTTCAATCATGAGTGTTACGACTCGGGAACTAAATCCACCACAACAGTAAACAAATTGGGAAAGCAATGGAGCATCTGCAGAGTGTTGGAGAAAGCTTACCTCGACTAACCGCGGAGGGATAGAGCTCGTGTCCCGCGGCAATGGCAGCGAGGGTTCTCGGCAGCCACCAGGAATTATGCTATTGAAACATGTTTTCCAAATGGCCCACTTTGTATGAAGATTGCCGGACCCGACCCACGTCTGTTGAGCCCAATACAAACCTCAGAATTAGGGCGGTAACCGGTCCGGTTTGGTCCGGTTTGCCCTATAAATTCGGACCAAACCGGTCAACCGGTTTGGAGAAATTGTAAACCGAAAACCGGACCGAAGGTGGTCGGTTTGGTCCGGCTCGGGTCAGCCGGTTTGTCTCCGGTTTGGTCCGGTTTCCGGTTTATGTGGTATTGGGACAAAATCAGTATACACGAAAAAATCAGATACGCGAAAAAATCAGTATACACGAATAAAGAACTACAGAATCAGTATACGCGAAAAAATCAGATACGCGAAAAAATAGTATACGCGAACAAAGAACTACAGAATCAGTATACGCGAAAAAATCAGATACGCGAAAAAATCAGTATACGCGAACAAAGAACTCAGAATCGGAACCCACTGATGTCTATTAGATACGCGAACAAAGAACAAAGAAATCAGTATACGCGAACAAAGAACTCAGAATCGGAACCCACTGATGTCTATTAGATACGCGAACAAAGAACAAAGAAATCAGTATACGCGAACAAAAATCAGTATACGCGAACCATACCTGTTTACTGTGGTCCAGACTCCGTCCGAACTGGCGAACTCCAACTCAGATCTCGAACACGAACCAGATCTGTGGCCTGAGGGAGCGGAGGCCTGAGGGAGGGAGCGGCGGAGCGGGGGGGCTGAGGGAGTGAGCGGCGGAGCGGGGGGTGCTGAGGAAGTGAGAGAGAGTTCTGATAACGTAAAACTGATAAAACCCTAAACCTAAAACGGCTAAAAAATTAAAACATAAAAATATTAAAAATTAAATTATAAATAAGTAAAACCGGTTCGGTTTGGTCCGGTTCGGTCCGGACCAAAAAACCCTAAAACCGAAAATCGAACCGGAATATTTATAAAAAATCCAAACCGGACCGATTTGCTCCCAAAAACGGGCCGGACGGGCGGTTTGGTCCGGTTTTTCGGTTTTCTCTTTCACCCCTACTCAAAATAGAAAATTATGCTTAGGGCCTCAGTATAATTTATCCTAAATTTTACAGCACCCATTCCGGTGAAATCGGTCGGGTTTTGTCGAAATCTTTCAGTTTGGGTTTTTTTAAAAATGAAATCGAATTAAATCATTTCAATTTAGTTAAGCTCGATTTTTTTTTATTTCAATTTGAATCGGTACAATTTCCAGTTTGAAAAACGATAATCACCCATCTGTTGGGATAATATATTTTCATCCGTAATAATTTTTACAGTATCCTTCTATATATATTTTATATTGTAACACTAGAAAAAAAAAAAAGAGACTGAAACAATACATTTGCTGCTATACAAAACGATGATCACTCATCAGAGACAATAATTCAAAACAAAACGAATCCACTTTTATTTTGAGAAGGCTGCGAGGAGGAGAGACAAACCATATCTAGATTTTCTGTGCCGAACAGCAAAGGCAAACGGTGAACGTCAATGATCGATGGGCGACAATACTAAGAAGTGAGGAGCCAAGAAAGGAAGACGCGTGAGGAGTTCTAAGTTCTTTAATTTTTAGGTTTGGTAGAGTAACATGTCCGGTTTCGGGTTCAATTAGGCTCCTAAACGATGAAAATCGAAAAATTAATGATGTGTTTTTTTAAATTTTAAATCGGATCAAGTCGGACTAATTTGATTGTAAAATCAAATCAATTCATTAATTCGGTTTAATTTACTGGTTCAATTCGATTTTTTTGTCATTGTGACTGCTATAAAATTTATGATAAATTTCATTAACACCCCTTGAGTTTTTCCTTTAGGGCAGATGTCGCTTGACATTTATGAATCTATGCTGAATGACTTTACGGTCTTTGAAAATTCTCTTGTTGCTGGTTCAAATTTTTTTCAATACTAAATTTGTGCAAGATATACAAATGACCTCCATTAAAGAGTTCATTTCAGACTCTCGAAATCTTAGAACCGCCCCTGCATATCTAAATACTTCACCTTCGGAATGGAACAAAATATAAATTCAAATCTGCATCGATTTTGTATCTTATATCTACACACTTTACATTTGGAAGTCCAAACATAACCCGGAGAAGACAACTTCAAACAAGGAAGACATAAACGGTGATAGTTTGAGGGGGAGAGATTTGTTGAGTAATCTCTCTTCAAAATGCATGCCCATAAGAACGTGAAATGCTTTTCCATAACATAGTTATAACGTACTACTATTTATCAAAACGACATCTTAAATTCTCACAAAATGAGTTGTTAGAGGTGGTTGAAATTTTCTAATATTTTTATATATAATTCTCGAAAGTGTGAATATATAATTATGGTGGAGTGTAACATTATTATTCAAATCACTATACATGTTATACAATTATATATATATTTATTTGATATTAGTCAGGTCAAGTGAGTATGTAAATATTTGGTTTGCCAACTCATAGGCTTCATAAGAAAGGAATGGCCCATCTATTGCCAATGACAATAAAAAGTCACCAAACCTACAATTTCGAAAAGCCGAGGAAAATGACGTTGTTGCTATCAGGTTTGACTTTGCATCACTTTTGCCACCCTCAGTTGGTCCCTCCTTCGGCCGTTCCCATTTGAAGTCGATGTGATGTTTTTATCTTGTTCCCACTATAACAAAACAACAACTTTGCAAGTCATTTAAGCATCATTATTATTACCTTTTCTTCTAATTTTTTAGATCAAATTTAAAGTAAATTTCATTTACTTCGAGGCCGTCATAATTTTTTACCACTTTCCTAACATTATCCGTTATAATACCATATTTTCGTGCCAACCCTTTGAGTTTTCGCACTATTTTTTTTTATAGTAATTTATGAGGCTTTTAATCGGGTGTCGTTTCCAGCTGTTTCGATTCATGTGCTTTTGAATCTATCAAATACTGTAAAAGTCAACACCATTTAGCGATCATTGACCGGTGTTCAATTGGGAAGCATTCGGACGGCTAAGTTAAAAAATAAATCAGAAAGGGCGAAGGAAAATATTAAGTAGGATTAGAGGGCGTATACCATACTGATTTATCGATAACACCTTATAAACTAAGTCTGACTTGAGCTCCAAATCATAATGTACATGTATGGAGCACATTTCCCGATGATGTATGCACAGACCAAATTCTATTATGATATCACCATATGATGTATTGATATCCAGTTCGAACGCGACGTGCTGTGATCAAGACACTCGACCGACTGTCAAGTTGACATAGGCTTGAGCCACGTGGCACGAGTTGGTCCGTTGGATCCTAACTTGACTGGGTTCAAAGATGCGCACCCATGGGTTTAGTTGGTTGTGTGATGTCTCGTAGGTTTGGTTGGGCTTCAGTCCGACCCACAAAATTGTTGAACTAATGGACTTGGTTATGCTATATCGTCCCAAACTTAAACGATGGTTCAATCTTTTTATTCGTGCTGCTCTAGCGCATTACAACAATATTTTACATTTCAAGTATTGTAAATTACGATTCTTATAACTATTTATTGAATTTGAATTCGCTTGTTTACATAATTGAGTTGATCGATCCCTTCCAAGCTCAAGGTTAGCTCTTGTAAGTTTGTGGGTCGAGCTTAATTTTCTAGCCAAGTCTAACCAGTCCCAATGCTTACCATCCAACCAAACATAATTAGAAATTGATTGGAGTACAACTAGTGCCGGTTCTGATATTTGAGTTCTCTAAGTCTGATATCAGTTGGGTTGTCCACTTAGTAATAATAATAATTTTTATCAGTAGGTTTTTATTTTTTTTATATATTTGCAATATGTGTGTGTGTGTATATTTATTTATATTTATATTGTCCTACGCTGCGGAAGGTTGTCTGAGCCCGCAGATTTATGGGACTTACCCTGGCGGGTCCTGAGTACATCTAACAAAAAAATGTAAAAAATGAGGGATATCCCTGATAATTTGAAAAAAGACCATTTGAAATCATGACTTTTCCCCGAAATGTTATTTTTCTATCCAACTTTTTCCAAATGATTTTTTCTTTTGGGTAGATAAACATTTTCCCCAAATGTTAGGTGCCCTGATTTTTGTGATTGGGGTACTAATTGTTTATTTTCAAAAAACGTATTATCCGTCCATGTAAATCAAGATGATTTTTAAACAAATAAAGTCTTAACAAACTTTATAAAACGAGTGTAATCATAATATATCGAACAACTCTACCGAGCCCCATTACAATTCTATAGGGCACCAAACGCACTACTGAGATCAAGGTTATCAATACTGTACTAAAATTGTTGGTACTTATCGTTTTGACGTAAAAACGGTACCAGATACCTCTAATTCCGTATCGTTCTAAGTATCGGCAAGTACTTTTTTTTTTATAGCTGCGAAAAATAAAACAAAATTTTATTTGGTTATCTCTCTCTCTATATACTGATAGTTGTGATAAATTCGATACAATACTAGATATATAACCGATACCGATACATACCATACCAACAGACAAATTGATATCCACATTGATCCGATATTCAAAATCTTGACTGAGATCGTATCGTGATTTTTACCCTTTTATTTAAGTTACCGTGGCCTTTATATTCATAACCACTCTACTATCACTGTGGACCATCTTGTTATGGTACTTTGTGGGTGGTTTTGAGATGCATTTTGATAATTAAAACACATTTTTTTAAAAAGCCAATTGACGAAAACATTAATCATTTTGAAAATATACTAATCAAATTTTCATTTTTATTTGATAATAAAATATTTATCATGGAATATAATAATTTTTAAAAAGCGTCTTATTCAAAATCCCAATAACAGCATTTCTTCTCTCCTACTTTGTCCTCGGAACACACTGTTCTTATTAAAAGAAACGCGCTTTCATATCTTCTTAACCCGAAATGAGAAAGGAAATGTTCCTATTTTAATATAATTTCTGACAGACTAATGCAGTTTTGCAACCTCTTTTAAACAACAAATTCTGATAATGGATGAAAAAAAGACCCACAAAAGCCATTTGAGAAGGAGGTCCCCAACCAATGTGTGAACATCGATGCACACGCATGCATGTATGCATCATTCATGCCCGCATACATCCAAACCCGTGTTTCCGACCGTCTCTCCCCCCCTCTTACACTCTCTCTTGTTTCTCTCTCTAGACGACACACGCTCCCCCACACTCCTCCCAGTCCTGGTAACTAGGGTTTTTGCTTCTCTAGTCTCCCAACCTCCATTTCTGCTGTAAAAATCCTTCAATTAGCTCAATCCCCACTCTTAAATCCAACACTATGCTGTTGTATTCCCTATTTTTAGTCCCAATCTAAGCTCGGATTCACAAAATCCAACATCTCTCTCTAGATATACACACCCAGATATCTGCAACCATAGCATCCAAGTTCGATCGTCGATGGCAAAGACCAAACCTGGCAAGAAAGACTTGGATTCTTACACCATCAAAGGCACCAACAAAATCGTCAGACGTAACCTCCACTCCCATTTCTATCCCTCTCTATCTATCTGTAAATATTTGTAGGCATATATATGATACTCCTACTCAATGCACCTTTCGGTTGTTTTTTTGTAGAATTTGTTTTGCATAAAGCTTTTCAGAAACCTGTTTCTTAATCCTTGTTTGTTTTCGTTTTTTTGTTATCAGTTTCTGTTCTCATTTTCTGAGAAACATAGAAAAGTTTTGAATATATGTTTTTAAGAGTAGCCCACTTTTAGAAAACATGCTTTCAAATTCTCGAACCCATTTCATCGCAGAACTGAATATAAGACGTAAACACCAGTTTTCCGTTCTCAAAAAAAGTTTCCTGTGAGTGTTGTGAAAAAATTGATCTGTAAACAGCCAGAAAGCAAGTGTTTTTTTTCCATGAGTGTTGAAACCTATGAGCCTAACTCAACCTTGAAAACTGGCTTATAAGGCATGGGGTTCTAACATGGTATCAAAGTTGGGTCCGTTACGCACTCGAATCCTTTCGTCTAACCCTCCGCCATTGTCACATATGCTTTACATGCACACTTTGAGTGAGGGAGATTGTTAGCGAGTCTCATATTCTCTATGTTGGTCCTCTTTTCTCTACTTATAAACCTTGGGCAACCTTTATCTTACAAGCCGATTTTCAAGGTTGAGTTAGGCCCATGGGCTTCTCTGACACTTAGAGTTATATCTTTCTTTGCCGGAAGATTTATGGTCCTTTCTTTTGCTTTCAAAATTTCATATTCTTGTGCTTACGGTGTTAAGGATGTGCTTGGCAGCTGGGGATTGTGTGCTGATGCGACCATCGGACACTGACAAGCCACCCTACGTGGCACGAGTGGAGAAGATTGAGGCTGATCATCGGAACAACGTTAAGGTTCATGTCCGGTGGTACTACCGGCCGGAGGAGTCGATTGGAGGGCGGAGGCAGTTTCACGGTGCCAAGGAGTTGTTCTTGTCGGACCATTTCGATATGCAGAGTGCTCACACCATTGAAGGGAAGTGCATTGTCCACTCCTTCAAGAACTACACAAAGCTTGAGAATGTTGGGGCTGAGGATTACTTTTGTAGGTTCGAGTACAAGGCTGCCACTGGAGGGTTTACTCCGGACCGTGTGGCTGTGTGAGTTGAATATCTGTTGTTGTCTTTGATATGTTCTGATTTATGTGATTGCTTATTGGAATACTCTGTCTGTTTTGTGGTTTTGATTTGATTCTATTTGAAGGTACTGCAAGTGTGAGATGCCTTATAACCCAGATGACCTCATGGTGCAATGTGAAGGGTGCAAGGACTGGTACATTCTTTTCTTTTGTTTTGGTATATTTTGGGCTGTAACTAGGATGAGTTTGATCTTTAAAGTATTGAACCCACTAGAATTGATATGGTATGCTGTTCGATATTTGGTATTTTGGTTAGCTTTGTACATAGTGGGTACTATGCTTGAACCATTAAACTCTTTACTCGTTAGTTAGTGAGTATAAACATTGGCTAACTGTGTGTGTTAGTTCTTGGATTTATAATGCAAAAGGAAAGGATATTAGTATGAGAGAATCTAAATTCCTTACTCTTGTTTGGAAGTTCAGGGAAAGTAAGAATCAATGAAATAGATGTTTTTCAGGAAATACACATTTTGTTGGTTGGCTACGTAGTTTCACTTCATTGACCTTCTCCTTTTCAACTAATTTAAAATCTAGATTTTGGGTGTACTAAGATGAAACAAATAGACATTATTAAGCCATTTTGATGCGGTGCAGTTAGGATTTTATGAAGCCTGTAGATAGGCATATATTTCATGGGCTTTGTGGCGGCTGTCTTTAAATGTCCAATTCAATATTCTGATGTACTTTGTATTCATATATTTCTTAACTACCTTCTTTTATTTTCCTAGAAAAATAATGATTACAGACAAAATAGGAACATCATTTATGGTTATACTGTAAACTTGACTATGTCGGCATAGTTGATAGGCGCCCGACGCACGTCCAACTAAGCATACCATCCCCATGTACCATGCTTTTACTTCAATGTTAAAGGTTCTACATGGGTCCTACACCAATTTTAAAAGAGCGAGTCCATGCAACATAGATTTAGACCCCATCAGTGTCGTAGAATTTTTAAGACATGTTTGGAAGAGTTATTTCTCGTATAAATTGTTAATAAATTTTAAAAAAGAACGGTTTTTCTCAGATATTCGGAGAGTATTTCATGAATTCTCATTTCACATCACCTATGAAGCGAATTTTTGAAATGTTGTTGTTTAGTTTTTCTTTTTCTAGTCATTTGGTAATTCACATGTTCATTTTCATATTCAAATGAAAAGTGGTCAGTGGAGCATGCCAATAGTGTTGCCTACAGGGTGGTATTGTTGAGATGGACCGTAATAGTTGTATTGCTTGTAGTACACTTCTTATCTGTAATTCGAGTATTTCATCATTCATTCTTGTACGTTTCAAAACTGTGGATCACTTTTGTCGTTCTATCCATCCAGGCTGTCGGTACCATAATAACGCTTTATAGGAGCTTAAAATCTTGCAAAAATAATTTGCAGGTCTTCATAGCCTTCTTCATGGCACGGAGCAAGCAAATGGCTTAGCTGCCTAGCTGATCATTTTTACATTATTATTGTTTTTTTTTTTGAGAAAGCAGTATGTCACTGTTGGTTTCTCCTTCTGAGGTCTAGATCTTACATTGGGCACCGTAAGCTTTATCTCAACCTTGCTCTTTCTCATAGTGTTAATCCACAACAATTTAATGGTTTTTCCCATTCGAAGCCATAAGTGCCTTTTTGGCTTTAAGAGATTTTCATTTCTCAGTTAATATGATATGATTTCGGAATTAAGAAATTGAAGTACTTTTAAGAGAGGTTAGCTTTCTGTGATGATGGCCAAACATGTTTGGTAGGATGGTTGAAAGCAGGAAATTTATTGTTCCTTTTAGATTACTGTGTAGAATGAGGCAATCCTATTTCCCAGTTACTGTGATATCAGTTTCTTAACTAGTATTTTGAAACTTTTAGATTTGTCTATTACTCAGGTTTGGTTGACATACTGTTTTCTGTCTCTTGCTTGAAACACCTGACAATGTAAATACTTCCTTGCATAATTGTTCAGCCTTAAATATATCTTGCCTGATTGCCAAGATACTTTTACAAAAAAGCGAGACTTGGGAACAAAGCATTTCCCTTGGTATTCAAGAGTGGAAGTGATAGTTGTACATATGAAAATTATTTTAAAGGAAGAGGTGATATACAATAGACAGCTGACAGCAGCTGATTAGAAAACTGAAGAATCTTTATTTTCTGTCACTTTTGTGGCATTGTTATGCAAAAGGAGAGTACAGAGGCGTATAGACAAAATCTGATTCGGTAATTGAAAAATCTTTAACTCACTTCCTAATTTACTGAAATTGCTAAGTTGGCTTGTCTAAATAGCTTGTGATAACTCTTTAACACGAAATGGAAAGATTTTCCTGAAGGCATGTTGGATTCTGAAGAGACAAAGTAACGAGGAACTGTTTCGTAGGACCTTTACTTTGGATGTCTTGAAGGAACTTAATAGCCAATATTTTCTGGAGGCATTTTTTTTTTTAATAAGTTCTCTTACAGATAGTTTTATATACTTTCTAATGATCATAGTGAATTGAACTGAAATCAAGTTAGAAAAAGTGCAAGAACTATGATGGGATAAAATGGTCTCAGAAGAAATTAGGATGAAGAATTTCATCACGTGACAATTAGAATGAGGACAGATGGATTAGGTGTCTAACCTTGGGGGGCACTTGTTGTAATATTTTTAATTTAGTGTTTTGCCTAGCTAGATTGGCATGATTGAATTGTTTGGGAAGACAGGAATGAAATCTAATTGTTAAAACTGTTGATTGAGAGGTAGTACGGTAAGTGCTGGAAAATTTTAATCGAGTTTGGCTATTCAGAATTCCTGAGGGCTCTAGTACCCCAATTATGGTGGTGCCTGGCAATGTATGGGGCAAAGAAGGCTTTGATTTGTTATGTGGGTCAGATGTAGAAGAGGGAATTGAGCAACCAGTGAGAAGGAATATTGTGATACTCTGAAGTAAAGTGCTCATTATTGCCTCTGATCTCTCTTAGCATTCTGTCTCTTAACTTGAATCCATTTGTCGTGCGGACGATAATTGATAACCTAAGTGGTGACATTTTTCCCTTAATCATTACATATTTCAATGTTTTGCAGGTTTCATCCTTCTTGTATGGGTATGACTATTGAAGAAGCGAAGAAATTGGAACAGTTTATGTGTTCTGACTGTTCAGCTGATGATGATACAAAAAGATCCCTCAACTCATTTCCTGTATCACCGTCTGTGGAGGCTAAGGTGAGAGACCTGTTTATCCCTGTTTGACATAACTGGATCTGTGCATGTGTTGTTTTTGTTTCATCGCTATATTCCCCACTTTATCTGTGCAGTACAGCATGCTCCATTGGATTGGCTCTATGAATCAATTTTGCTCAATTCTTGTATTTTTATTACATGATGATAGTGTAGCAAAGATGAGATCATAGTAATTTCCTGTAGACATGTATGTTACATGAACACTTCAATATGCATGTTGAATTTGGTTAACATAAGCTTGTGTGTGGATATGGTTCATGTGGGGAGATCTGTTACCGACAGGTCCCAGTTGGAGTATCCAACAAAGAAATAAAAGAGTTGTTTGATATTCTTGAAGTAACTCATAATATGTCGCAAATGTGTTCCCATGTTACATTTACATGTGTACATGGATTTTACAATATTAAAAGGAAATAATAACAAGGACCAATATTAGATTAGTGCCCATGTCCTAATTTCTTTTATCTAACTGTTGTATGCATGCAGCATACCTACATTGAAAGGATACATGTACCCAGCTTGAAGAACATACACGTACACCAGTTGAGAACATGTTTTTTCCATTGTCTTAGCTTACCCATTTTTGCACTATTATTATTGAAATTACACAGACGAAATGTATGTATCTTATTTTCTTGGTGACTAAGACCCATTTAGAGTGGGTGCTTATTTGATGATGTGGAGAAAACAAGTTGTGGATATATGTGGCAAAGTAGCAATACTAACTTTGCCAGGCACATGTTTCTTCAAGCTGGGTACATGTGTCCTTCCAGTTGAGAACACGTGTTTCTTGTTGAATGCATATTAAAGAATAAGGTTATGCAAATATGGTTTTCGGGCAACAAATATGATTTTCCCATCTTGTAAATGCGATTAACTATTGATTAATCCTTTACTTTCTGATGTCTTATTTGATCTCAATTCTAGGTGGAGCCAAAGCGGAGAAAGAGATGACTGATCATGGTGCATGCTGTGGAGGTACTCATTTTCTTGTGTATTAGCTGGCAGTATTGTTGTTGTGGAGTGGAACTGTACAGTGCAAGAGAAGATACTGTGCTTGCGCAAACCAGAGGCTTCCTTAATTTACCGTGTTGAGGCTTCGTTAGTTTATCATGTTGAACCTCATTTGTCTATAAATGTTTGTTATGTTAACTAGGATAATGAGATGACTTTGTGATCTTTCTCTCGTCTCCATGTGACTACAGTTCGTGTGTTAAAAGGCAAGAAAACGAGAGAAACTTGGGCAGTAACTCATCCAAGTGTGAAGTCCTTAAACTTAAGTATCAGACTTGAATCTCTTATGATGAGCTTATTGCAGGTTTTTTTTTTTGTATGCATCCGGTACATGGATGTTTCACTCCCCCTTCCCTCTCTTTCACATTTCATTTTTGGTTTTGCTCTTTCTGGAGGGGTAAAAGAAAAAAGAGAGGGAAGGGAGAGGTGGATTTCAAAACTTTGATGTGCATTGCTGACAACTGCATTGGCGTGGGGATGTGATGAAGGCTGCATATGCTCTAGCAAGTTTTTACGAGTTTTGGTGGTTCAGAGGCAAAAAGTCTACAACCACATGCGCGCTCACACACACGCACACAAAGTGTGCCCACACTTTGTGTATGTGTGCGCGCACGCGTGTGTAGCAAAGTTGTTCAGAAGGTTGATCATCTGTATCGTGAGTGAGATTTTCTAATGTGAAGTCTCTGTTGATTATATGTACAGACCTGTTTTCTGATTTTCTCCTCTGGGTGTGCCGGGAAATTTTATCCAGACCTCTTTTATGGGTAATCCTTGACCAACTTTGTCGCGCTATTTGATTTGTGTTCACTTGAGACAGTCTTGGATTCTTTTTGGGTTAGGCTCTGAAAGGAGGCAGGGTGGAATGCCAATAGGAAGTTCTGATTGATTTCACTCCACGTTAAAATACCTGCACTGCACTCTACGGATAAAACTGCCCATCTTCGAAGCCATTTGACCAAAAGGAAAAATCTAGGGTTCCATAAAAAAATTAAGAAATTCTTTCTGAATTTAAAATAATGGTAGTGATTCACTTTTATTACGGTTTTATGAAATTGTAAATACAAATGAATTGTGACTATTGATTTTAAATTCGAAGAAGATTTCTTAGTTTCTCTTCTGGGACTGCAGCACTCTTTTTTGGTCATGTGGAGTCTGGAATCCACTCTAGACTTCTCGGGTTGATGAATCGGATCTTCTTGAACAATCTGCAAAACACTCAACACTAAGTTAGTGCACACCGGGGGGTTGGATCTCCGGTGGGCACGCCGACGATCAAATTAGCCTTCTAGAAAGAATGAAAGCAATTTGAAAGTGAGTTCTAAGCGCGAGTGTGCATGTACTTGTAGTAGGAGTGTCGCTGGGGTATTTATAGAGTAGGAGTCCAACCGTCTCCCGGTGTGTTCGGCCCAGTATGTAGGACGTGATCCGAAGACTGCGGGGACGTTGCCACGTGTCTCACGCCCGAGCGGATCGGAAGGGTATGGTTGCACGTCCCTTAGAAAGCGGAGAACGTGTGTTCGTGTTCTATACCGAACCACACAGCGTTTTTAGACGTCCTGGACAAGAAACTGCCAAAGGGGGATCCCTTGGCCGAGTGATGATTGCCGAGCACTACGAGACCGAAGATCGGTACGGAACGCGATATCACTGTTCGGGAAGGCCGAGCTTAAACTCGTTCGGAGAGGCCGAGCTCAATACTCCGGTCGTCAGGTCGTTCGGCCCAATAACAGAACCCATGTAGGTCAGATTGGGCTATGCCGAGCTCCAAAATACAATGCAGATGATCATGGGCCGGGGGCCCACTAATGACTATTCCGGCCTACTACAGGTCAAATGCATTGCTTGACAAGGTATGGCTAATGCGAATGTCTAGAGTAGTTATGGGTCCATTCATTATCAATTATAAGTTAGGTTGAGTTTAGTTTGATTCGATTATGTAATTATTTTTTTGTTCTTATATAATTTTTTATTTTTTGCTAACATTTTGTGGATTATTGATTCGTCTCGATGAGAGATTTTAGAAAAATTATAAATAATGTGCCAAATTTGAAAAAAGTTCAGAAAAATAAAAAATAATTAAAAATAATTTTTTTTTTGTTTATTTGACGTCTTTAGAGATTTTTTTCTAAATTTATTCTTTGGACATGATTTTATATCTTTTAGATTCATTTTATCGAGTTGGATCAATAATCTACAAAAAAATTTGAGGTCAAAACAACAAATGCGATTTTATTTTTTAAATAGAGACAAAACGTGCTTAAAAATAATTAAATTACGGATTGTCTTAATTTTGTAAGATATTTGTTAGAAAACTTTATGGTGTCTGATAGCAGTTACAAATGATTTTATATTAATTTTTTTTTGCTTATTTCTTTCGAAATTATTTCTATTTTTAGTTTAGGCTTTTTCACTTATTTGAAGTTTGTAAGAAATACGAGAAACAAAAAAATACTACATTGTAAAGAGTACCCTTGTACAATTTAAAGGCAATCTTGAGTCCTTGACATCTATTGAATAATAATTTGTTCTATAACTCATTTAACAAAAAATTTAAAACATATTCAAGTTCATATTAATGAAAATTTAACTTAAGTCTTTTAAGTAAATTTTAATTAAATAGAACTCAAGTTTCAGTATGATTTCATATAATTTTAGTAATAAAAAATTGCTCTAAAAAATTGCTAACCAAAAAATTACTTGAGGAAAAAAAATTCTATGTGACAGCTATAAAAAATATCAATCATATTTATATGCTCATCATATTTACATATGCATCGTATGTATCAATACGCTAGTTGAATGAAAAGGCATCAAAGATACAACTGCCGAGAATAAAGTACTTACGGGCAGTTTGGGGTGAAGAAAAAAATTATTTCTCTCCCTTTTTATTTGGTTATTCGGAGAAGAGAAAAAAAAAATAAATCCAAAAAGTAATGAAAAGATAAGTTCCTTATATTTTTCCTTCAAAAAGTCTAACTTGTGTTAGGATATATCTAAATATAAATGTATTCAGAAGGATGCAAATAGAGTTTATTACAAATTATTAAAGGCTCCACGTGTATTTAACGGTTTTGGACATAGAGCTACGTGCATCAAATATTTTCGGACACGTTATATTTACACATGTCAAGAACATCTGTTCTGCACATTACTCTTTTTCCTTCCTCTTCTCTTTCGTCACACATTAAATTTTATTTTTTCCTTTTTCTCTTGATAACCAAACACGAAAAAAATATTTCCCACAAACACGACGAGCCGGGAACTACTCTGATAGTTCTCTTTGGACTACTAAATTATTGAATATATTTTTTGTTCTTATGTGAATATTTTTGTAGTTTTTTTTGTTTTTCGTCATTTTTTATGGATTGTTGATTCATGTTGACGAAAGATTTTTAGAAAAGTTATAAATAACAAACCAAATTTGAAAAAAGTTCAGAAAACATAAAAAATAAAAAAATAAAATTTTCTGGGACTCATTCGTCTTCGTTAGTGATATTTTTAAAATTTTGAGACATAATTTTATATTTTTTAAATTTCTTTCATCAAAACGGATCAATAATCTACAAAATTTTCAAAGTACTTGAAGAGCCTATTGATAATCTAGGTCTTGTAGATAAAACATTAATTGCGTTACTAATTTAGATTTATATTATTAAATTTCCTGTTATTTTACCTTTCTCTCGTACAATCTCCATGGAAATATCTAAAAATTAGATTCGGCTTTATTACGTGGCAAACAAAAAAAAAAGCTTAAATTTCATTACTTTATTAAATTTTCTGTTATTTCCGCCCCTAGAGACATCTATCGAAATATGAAAACCAGATTTTCTCTCTAAAAAGATCTCTTCACGAGAGATCGTAAATTAGGGTTTAAATTTATTTTTCCACTCCAATCCCCGAGTTCCATTATTGAGTTTTCGCTGTATCTTCTCTCACAAGATCTTCGATCGAAGCATCAATGCAACTACTTCTCTCTCTATTCCTCTCCGCCTTCAATTCAAATTCGCAGTCATTCGTTGCGCTATCCAATGCTTCTCGTAATCGGCACTCCAGATGTTCTGGTTTTGGTCTAAGGTATGAGCTTCTGATTACGGTTCCTTTTTTTCCTTGTTGTGTAATTGCATGAACAACATCTCGATAAATGTACGTGTTTTGACTTATTATGAAGGTGGAAGTTTTGGTTGGGGTTGTTCAGAAGTTATTGAACACGGGCTTGGGTTCGCGTTTTGTGGATATTACTCAAGCAGATTGAGGGTATTGATTGTGCTTGTCAATCTTGAAGATGTTTGTGTTTTGAGTTAATTTCAAGTGGATATTTTGGGCGGTGTTGTCCAAACAAGGATTATCTTTGTGGTTTTGATTGGAGTTTTGTGGATATGATTAAGCAGATACTGGGTAAGCTTCCTCGTAAGCAGTCATCGAAATTATCGCACAATGATACAAATAATAATTGCGGGGATTCGACACTTAAGTCATCAAATTTGAATTCCGTTGGAATCGGTCTTAACAGTATCTCGAAAGGCACTCCGGCTTCTGGTAAAGCTTCAAATTATGGTTCAAATGGGACTACTAAATCAAATCAGGCAAAGAAATCTGTTCCGCTGGCTTCCCAAGTGGGCCCGACATTGAATCCGGCCACATATGAAGCATTGCCAAGTTTCCGTGATGTTCCTAGCTCAGAAAAGCCCAATCTTTTCATTAAGAAGTTGAGAATGTGTTGTATTGTGTTTGATTTTAGTGACCCGTCAAAGAATCTCAAAGAGAAGGATATAAAGCGACAGACATTGCTTGAGCTTGTCGATTATATCTCATCTGTAAATTCAAAATTCAATGAGGTTACAACGCAGGAAATAACAAAAATGGTAGCTACCAATTTATTCAGAACTTTGCCATCTTCTAGTCATGACAAAAAGCTAGATATGTATGATGCGGAGGAGGACGAACTGACTATGGAACCGTCATGGCCTCATCTTCAGATAGTGTATGAAGTTCTACTTAGGTTTGTGGCTTCTTCCGAGACGGATGCCAAGCTTGCCAAAAGATACGTAGACCACTCATTTGTCTTGCGATTGCTTGACCTATTTGATTCTGAGGATCAAAGAGAGAGGGAATACTTGAAGACAATTCTTCACCGTGTATATGGTAAGTTTATGGTGCATCGGCCATATATTAGGAAAGCCATCAACAATATCTTCTACGATTTTATATTTGAGACGGAAAAGCACAATGGGATAGCAGAATTGCTTGAGATCTTGGGCAGTATAATTAATGGGTTTGCATTGCCTTTAAAGGAAGAGCACAAGCTTTTCCTTGTCCGCGCTTTGATTCCACTTCACAAGCCGAAATGTGTGGCCATGTATCAGCAGCAGCTTTTGTATTGCATCACTCAGTTTGTGGAGAAAGACTTGAAGCTAGCAGACACTGTAATTCGCGGTCTTCTGAAGTATTGGCCCGTAACTAACAGTTCAAAAGAGGTGATGTTCCTCGGCGAGTTGGAGGAGGTTCTAGAAGCCACCCAGGCTGCAGAATTTCAGCGCTGCATGGTTCCTCTTTTCCGTCAGATTGGACGCTGCCTCAACAGCTCACATTTTCAGGTACTGCCTTAAGATTTTAAATAGCAATATCGGTACTTGTCGTCTTAATTTTGTTTCATCCTTTGTTTTTCTTTCCGTGTAGCCTGTAGGTGCTGCACTCGTGTTGATTAATACTTTTGTTTTTGAGTGGGTAATAGTGACATGTTCATCTAACTTTTATCCTTCTTGATATATTTTCTGTGTCTATTGGCTTTTCTGGTGTTCCAATCAGTCCGGGATGTAATTTATGCTGGGAACTGCTTTTTTCTAACCATTCCTCTTTCAAACTTGTTCTAAGTATTCCTCTTCCAAACTTTTATCAGGGTAGGTTTGCAATTCTCACATTAAAGTTTATTTTTTTTATGTCTCTATTTATTGGACTAGGATTTCCTCTAATATGCTGCCTTGTTCTTTACTCTCTATTTATAGCCCGTGCCTGTTGCTTTTTTCCGTATATTCTGTGGCATGATTATAGTGATCGTGCGTTTATTACAAAAAAGATATAAGGATCTAACTATGTTTTTTGAATTCGGAAAATATTTCAGTGATGTTTTTCCTATGTGTATTAATTCTTCGAAGGGTTGCCGGATACGGGTCTGCTCCCCGCCCAATTCATACCAATGTCAGCTTGGTAGAATTCATTATACACAAATGAATGAATGTTTAGTGTGGGTGGGGTAGGACAAAGATATATCTCTATAAGAGTAACATGATACCTGCATCTTGTGGATGCGTTTCTAATGTTTTGAGTATGTGTTTTAGGCAGTTTTTATATGTTTTCAGGCTTATGAAGCCCTCAATATTTTATTAAATAGGTTCAGCCCTAGAAGATGGATAGAGATTGAAAAAGGTAACATGGAAGAGCTTTGACCTGTCAGCCTCGCTCTCCTTATCCATTTTATTCCCTTTTCTGATTTGTCAATCTATTTCTTTAGCTATCTACAGAGGGTTGAATTTGACATCTGTCCTTGCTCTCCTAAATTTTCTTTCTTCTCTTCTCCACTATGCCTCTCCCACATATTTGGCAAAGAATCAGCATATGTTTTCACCTTACCATCCAAGTGGCGGATGAAATTATCCTTGGAGCTATATTGGCATGTTATACAAGTTGAATATCCAGCAAAGAAATCACCATAGTGATAAGGGAATCATGATAAGATGATCATATGGCGTAACTTTATCAGTAATATTAGGTCCCTCGGGGATTTTAGAATAAATTTGAAGCTTTATTTGTTACCTTACGAGGTAGATATGAGTTTTACCCAATCTTTATCTGCTTTTATAATAGAGCTTTAGGAAGCTATTGATTGGCATTATCTCTCCTATGTCCCCGTACTTTGTTTGCAATTTACCTTTTTGTTTCTATGATTTCTGTCACTCTCCCTTTTATTCAGCGAGTACCCACAATTTCACATCCTGCCGCGACAGTTTGTCCATTAAATGTTGAAGACGATACTATGTTCATTATTTCATTAAACTAGCACAGTATCTTCACATTTAGTTTGGTTCTTCCTCTGGTACTTGTTTTCCAAATTTTGCTAAGTTACACAGCCTGCACATTTGGTGGACTCTGTTAATGCCTGTTTCTGTTGAGGTTTAGTTGCTGGGTTTCCTTGTTAATGTCCATCCTTAATTTTCCTTTGGGACCTGTAGTTTCGGAATTATATTTCCTCAAATTTAGAAGCCATCTCCCTTTGTAGATGGGACTTCACACTCTCTCCTCTATTGTTTTTAGTATTGCCTGGTGCTTGTCAGTGACATGCACAGGCTAGCTTTCCATCTTCCTTTTGCTGGATGTTGAACTACTTATTGTCTGAGACTACAGGACAAACGTGGAAACTAGGAAGGGAGAGTTACTACTTACTCATATGGTTTCCGTTTGAGATTTTTTGTCTCCACATCTAGTGATTGTATGAATTAGTTCGCTTGTAGTCTCCTCAAGGATTTATGATGATTTTCATGTGGAAGGAACCAATGCTGCTTGATAGATGTCCTCGTGACTCACTAAGTTTATCATAACTATCAAACTCCGTGCATCTTCTTCGGGAAAATCTTTTTTACATATGTATGTTAGCCCCATGTTGCCAATAATCAATTAAGTTTTCTCTTGGCAGGTGGCTGAGCGTGCATTGTTCCTCTGTAACAACGATCACATTAGGAATCTGATCACACAAAACCACAATGTGATACTGCCTATTATTTTCCCAGCCTTGGAGAGAAATATGCAATCTCACTGGAACCAAGCTGTCCAGAGCCTGACGCTTAACATCAGGAAGATGTTTTCAGATGCCGACGAATCAGTCTTTCATGAGTGCCTAGTTAGATTCCAAGAAGATGAAACTAAGGAGAAAGAGGCTCAGGATAAGCGGGAATCAATCTGGAAGCGACTGGAAGATGTGGCAGCCTCCAAAGCTGTAAGCAACGAGGCAGTGCTTGTCTCTAAGTTTGTCTCCTCTGATTCCATCCCTACCACCACTAGCCCGTGGAAAACTGTGGGTAGTTGAGAGCAACAGGCCATGCAGAATTACAGAAATGGCCCCTTTAAGTATCTTGGATCCTGAAAGGTGCATTTTTGTGCAACAAAGCAAAAGGATGAAGCTTAGGGGTTTGGTGAGCGGAAGCGCAGTGTTTCTTGTGCGTAAATTTGCAAGCTGATTGTGAAGTTGGGATCCTGTGCATATTGAGGCTGGCTCTTGTCCCTCTTTCTCCCTTGGGGTCAGCTTATTTCTTATTTTTCCTTGTTAGCCATGCAAGTGTAACTATGTATCATAAGAATCTGGTTTGTTATGGAGGTAGCATTTTTTCGAATGTCCTACCATGTAAGGTCTTTTTTGGGGGGGTAATGAAGCAAAGAGACTGCTTCCTTTTGTGCTTAATTATTGTCATCTGCTTTCTTTTGAGTTTGGTTCATTACTACAAAAATCGAATTGTATAAATCCCCAGCATTTTGTTGGTATTTGCTTCTAGATAAGAGGTTTCTACAACGCATTTGCGAAACAGCAAAATAAACCTGATACTGGGGACCATAACGCAACGGTTGTGGGATCAGTATTTCGCTGTTTATGTTGGTGCAGCGGACACAGAACGAAAGGTAATGGGGAACGGAGAAGAAGAGCTCGTGATATGCCATGATGTGGAGTGTTTATCTAGATGATGGGAATCAGACTCTTCATTGGGAAGCGAGGTAAGGTTGCTTATTTAGTACCTCTCCTGCATATTGTCGTACGTGGGACCGGGAGTCTCGTGTATTGAATACATATTTTCGGTAAGAATAGGAAAGAATCCCCCTGGTAACTTGGGAATTTGATTTAGGTCGGCAGATTTCCCACCTGGTGTTTAATGGTGTGTGGGGCTCCCATTTTCTTATTGACTTTTAAGGCAATGAAGGCATTTCTTCAACTATGCAGTAATTCACTTACGCACTTAGGTGAGTGTTTCAAGTATTATTTATTGCTTGCCCACAACACAGGGAAGTGGTGCCATAACCAGTATTTGCACTCACACTGTTGTTTGACCTCGTGAATGACAGCTAAGATCTCTCATTTAAAGTGCGAATCCAGAATTCGTGCTATGATAATTGCACCACAACTATTTGTGAAAGACGAATTTACAGAAACGCACCTCCGCAACAGGGTTTTCTGTTCTTACTTCTTAGCATTTGTTGTTTTGGGACCCTATCTCTTCGGTTGTTAGAAAGAAACAGTTCGAGAAGGCTCGTTCAGTTTTGGGCGTGTCAGTGTGTCAAACTTCGAAAGCTTGCCCCACTTGAAAGCATGAAAACCCCACTTTGCATTTTCTGCAGTATTTTTAAGAGAGAGAGAGAGAGAGAGAGGGCTTTGTTCACATTCTTTTCTGCGCATTTTCTGCAAGAGGTACTTCTCTTAATGCATGGGCATGGCTGTTGCCTGAATTAATGGTATTCACATAGGCAAATTATATTTGCGTCCTCGTGATAATTCTATGGTGAGTGGACTCGCTAACTCAGCATCTCCAACTTGGCGATTCTCTGATTAAGTGAACATTATCAACTAGGCCGCTTTGAGTTACCGTGACCCGTGACCCGTGACCCGTGACTGATAGGGTTTGCTATCATATTGATTTTCTTAGACAATGTTTGATTTTAGGATCCAAACTGCGATTGAGAAAGCACCATGGAGAACATGTCAGACGATCAGGATCTGTATAAACTTTTTTACGCTTTTTCCCTCTGCAATCTGTGGTACGAGAGTAGAATCGGGAATACTCGTGTTTGGTTGCCGAGAAAAACCAAGGAAAATTGAAGAAAGTGAATTATGTAACTAAAACAATCACATACATTTCCCATATATTTCTCAAACTTTCTTGCCAACCAAACATTGCCTCTACTGTAATACAACAGCCTCATATAATACAGTCTAGAAACAATCAAACAGGCAGGCAAAGAAACTCTCGACTCTTAAAAACATATTTATTTCTTTACTTCAATCTCCATTAATCCTTCTGTACAAAACATATATAATTTTCCAAAAAAAAGAAGAAGTTATAACTTAAGTCTATTTCAGGTGTAAACACAAGACATGTAACAGAGGTACAACATATAAAAGACGAATGGCATACAATCACAAATGAAGTATTAGAAGCTTGTTTTTGAAATGAACTCTATCGCTTGTTGTGCAACGGATTTGATCCTGTCGGGACCCTTCGATTCTCGGACGCGAAATCTCTACCCACCGGAGTGCTAGATGAAGCATAAAAATCTTGTTTATCTCCGGCAGCGACACCGGAGATGTCCCTGCCTATAGCTGAAACAGTGAGAGAAGAGAAGAGGAGAGAGGTAATCAAGAGGCAGAGGTGAAAGCGATTCATCGTATTTGAAGAATGAGTTTGAGAGAGAGAGATGAAGAATGAGTTTAAGAGAGAGAGGCAAGGTGGTGGCATTGGCTGCTGATTATATATATATGGATATGGTATATTGGTATGTACATATGACTATTGTAATTTAGGTCGTGTTTGATTTCACTTATTTTGCAGATTATAAAAACCAAGTTCAAAAAAGTGTAAATACCAAGCGTAGAAAAGTTAGACTTTCGGCTTTATTTTCAACTATTTGATCTGAATAAACAAATAAGCTAACTGAAAAGGTCTAAGACTTTACCATAACACTAACCAAACGGAGCCTAAGGCTTTTATACGATGTTGCATGGCACACCCAAAGTGTGTTCCTAATTGTTTTTGTAGCCGTTAGATCCACTATGTTATTATGGATGAAAACTGGCAATAAATTTGACACCGTAGATTTCGATCTAAGGATTAATGGGTATTGTGACGTGTAAGTTTTTCAGCCACTTGATCAAACATATGTGATCATATATAGACATGAATGACGGTTGGGTGGTGGCGGTGGTGGGTTTCACAGTTGTGACGGTGACCCTAATGGTTGAAAACAAAGCTTAATTTTGTGGAAAACTTGGAGGGGAAGTGAAGCTTAATGAGACTTTACTTTCCAGGAATGACCAAAATGCCCCCCTGGTTTTCCACTAAATGTACAGAAGTTGCAGATCTAAAGTGGGGCAAACATGGCGGTGCCAGCTAACTCCTCCAGGGCATTTTTGTCCTTGAAAAGTCAAAAGTCATATGGTGATGCACTAAAGGAGAAGAAGTCAAACGTTTCATGGCTCAATTAATCTTTTTAATAACTCGATATTTAATATAGTGGACGAATTAATTTGGTAAATAAATTCACCGTCTATTTATAAAGACAATAAAATCAGAATAAAATTTCCTGTAAACTAACTCAAGACAAGAATAGGTAAAACCCGGGTGAAGCTCTCGTTAATTTATAGGTTTCACGTGTATTAAATAATTTTGGATATATCTACATCCGAATTTATACATAGTGCACATACTTTTCCTAGGAAAAAAGGAGTGCTAAAACCACTTTTTTATCCAAAATTTCTCCCTGCCAAATGTTTTGTCAACTTTTTTATAAATAAATAATGACTTATCAACTTTGCAAGAACCACACACACGTTCACATAGAGGGTGAATCCCTACGCGCACTACAATCACATTGCATATGTAATGATTCATCCCTTATGTGAGTGTGTAAGTATTTTTGTCTTATTAAAGGTCAATGGTTATCTTGATTCACATGCATCCGAAATCAACTATCTTTTTTAGGGCTGCTCAAAAAAACCAGTGAACCGTGAATCCGGTCCGGACCGAACCGATCCGTACCTTTTGGATTTTAACTGTGGATTAATGGTCCGGACACGGATTCAAAAAATAAAAAACCGTGACTTTTGGATCGGACACGGATTTTGATTTTGAAACCGTGGATTAACCGATCCGGACCGTGAGATTTTTATTATATATAATTTTTTTTAAAAAAATATATATATATATATAATTTTATAATTTTTATATATATATATTTTTTTATCACTTTTATAGTTATATACTATATAGATATTGTTAATGACTTAATGGGTTATATTGTTCTCTGTATAAACTCCAGGGGGCAAAGTGTTATAAGTGGTAGTATATATAATCTCCAACTTCAGTAACCTAATATTGTTCATTTGTTCTCACGCAGTCACGCCTCCCTCCTGAATTTTTAAAAAATTGTTTATGAATTTTTAACCATTGTGAGTGATCTGGAAGTGTGGAAGTTTGGAAGTAACAATATGCTTGCTGCCTTTGTTGTTTTATTTGTGTTTATAAGTTATAACTATCTGCCTTTGTTGTAATATAAGTTTTCTAGTTAGTGCATTTGGTACGTGCGTGCCTTACTGGCTACTACCTTTGTTTGTTTCCGAATAAATTGAAAATCCGCGGATTAATCCGGAACCGATCCGTGACTCGCGGTTCGGATTGGAACCGAACCGTGAGACTTTTGGATCGGACACGGATTGCATTTTCAAAAAATCGTGACTCGCGGATTAGGATTGGATTCATGCCAATCCGGACCAATCCGGACCGTGAGCACCCCTAATCTTTTTTTCGAGAGCTTAAATTGTTCGTATTAATTTACGTTTACCTCAATTAATTTTTTAAAAAATAATATTTATATAGCAAAAGACTCAATTAAAATTGAAATAAATCTCCTTATGAATGAAATTTACAAAAGTTAATTACACCTGAAATTCGGATTAATATCTAAAATAGAACAAAGACTTCTTAAGTCTCAGTCATTAACAACACATGCCATCCCTAAAGTTGTATTTGAAATCAACTAAAAGCATTTCCGTACAACACATGAATTTTGTCTGAGAAGAAGTCAACAACTCAAAATCAAGAACAAGGATGTCATCATTTTCTATAGGAAAAATAAAACCAAATTCTTGACTGGAACATCTACCACAAATCAAGGAGCAACACTTTTTTTAAAAAATATTAGTTGAATTTCTCAAAAAACTCTTGGATGGGGAAGTATTAGAATTGTCGAAAAAAGTTGTGCACGCGAACTTATAGGATTTTAAAAACATTTGAAGAAAATTTAGTATAATTCTTAAAAACAAATTAATTAAAACTTGAGTAGGTCGATCATGACTCGAATTAATTAGCATTTCAATCCATCCTTGTATATGGTGGTGTTGTATATAAACTTGAGATTCTTTTATTTGAGTTGTAATTCTAAAAAACAAGAAAAAAAGTAAGAAACTATACAATATGATATTGTTGAGTGACTTTTTGTAGTAAATTTATGAGAGCTCCAAATGCAATATTTGGTTAGATTGGTTCGAAGCCTAACCAGGTTCACAAGACATCGCACAACCAGCTCAGTCAAGGGCGCACGTTGTTTGGGCCAAGACGATTTACGACTCGATAGACTGACTTGTGCTATGTGGTTCAGACTTATGTTCACCTTCCATCTAAGTGTCTCGGTCACGGCACGCGTCACGTGGCATTTGAGCTGGACCTCGATACCCTAAGGGTAACATCATAGCAGAATTCGATTATACCTAAGTCTTTGAGACATGTGCTCTGCACATGCACGCACATCCTGACTTGGAGCCCAAGTCAGGCTCACTATATAAGGTGTGGTCGGAGAAGTACTGTACACTCTTTCTAAACTTTCTCATTACGTTCCTTTGTTTTTTTAGTTCACTTTTTTTACTCAACACATTGGAGTGCTTCCTAACTGAACATCAGCTGGTGAGCACTAATCGGTGTTGGCTTTTGCAATGCTATAGGAGAACATGGAGTACTTGGATTGAAGCCCAATTTAAACAACATACGAATTAAAGGACTCCAAAATCCAAATATCGACCCCTACACACATTTGATGCACTTTTTCCAAATGATGTAACTATACAACGCATACAACCCCTTGATGTGCAAGCTCATCCCGTCAAGTTTAGGTGAGCTCGGCCTTCTTTAGCTTGATAAGGTGCTGAAAGCCGTCTCTTCCTTCAAGGATGTGTCTCTTGTTTTCTTGGCTCGGTTTGTTATGAGCACCATACAAAGCAAAGAGGTTGATTGTTAGTTTGGCCTACACAAATCAACCAATGATTCTCTTCGATAGTATGCAGTTCGATACTGCGAAGCGCTAAAGCAAGATACAAGGGTGCGATCTGCCAATAACGGTCACGCCCCTCAAGCTGTCTTGGACCATATGAGCCAAATCTCCTTATGAATGAACTTTATGAAAATTAATAACACTTGAAATCCGGACTTAATATCTAAAATAGGACAAAGACTTAAGTCACAGTTGTTAATAACATGCCATCCCTAAAGTTGTATCTAAAATCAACTAAAAGCATTTTCGTACAAAACATGCATTTTGTTTGAGAAGAAGTCAACAACTCAAAACCAAGAAAAGGGTGTCATCATGTCATTTAGGAAAAATAAAACCAAATTCTTGACCAAAACATCTATCACAAAATAAGAAGCAACACTTTTTAAAAAAATCTTGGAGGACGGTTGTTGAATTTCTCAAAAAAATCTTGGATGAGGAAGTATTAGAATTGTTGAAAAAAAGTTGTGTAGGCGAACTTATATAATTTTAAAACTTTTGAAGAAAAATGATTATAATTCTTAAAACAAATTAAAACTTGAGTAGGTTGATCATGACTCAAATTAATGTGTATTTCAATTCATTCTTGTATATGGTGGTACTGTACATAAACCTGAGATTTTTCGATTTGAGTTGTCATTTTAAAAAACAAGAAGAAAAGTAAGAAACTATAAGATATGAAAAACTACACGATATGATATTGTTGGGTGACTTTTTGTAGTATATTTTTTAGAGCTCCAAATGCAATATTTGGTTAGATTGGTTTGAAGCCCAACCAGGCTCACAAGACATCGCGCAACCAGCCCAGTCATGGGCGTGCGTTGTTTGGGCCGGGATGATTCAGGACCCGACGAACTGACCTGTGCTATGTGGTTCAGACTTATGTTCACCTTCCATCTAAGTGTCTCGGCCACGACACGTGGCATTTGAGTTGGACCCTGATACCTTTTAGGGTAACTCATAACATAATTCGATTATACCTACGTCCTTAGTGAATGTGCTCCGCACATGCACATCCTAGCTTATAGTCCAAGTCAGGCTCACTATATAAGGTGTTTTCGGACGAGAAGTATGGTACACTTTCTCTAAACCTTGTTAGTACTTTCCTTTGTTTTTTTAATTCACTTTTTTTACTTAGACATCGAAGTGCTTCCTAACTGAGCACCGGCCGGTGAGTACTAATCGATGTTGGCTTTTGCAATGCTACGAGGGAGCATGGAGTACTTGGATTGAAGCCTAGTTGGAACGACATACGAATTAAAGGACTCCAGAATCCAAATATTGACACATGCACACATTTGACGCACTTTTCCCAAATGATGTCACTATGCAGCGCATACGACCCCTTGATGTGCAAGCTCTTCCCATCAAGTTTAGGCGAGCTCGGCTTTCTTTGGCTTGATAAGCTACTGAAAGCCTCCATCTCTTCCTTCAAGGAGTTGTCTCTTGCTTTCTTGGCTCGAACACAAGCACCAAACAGAAGAAAGAGGTGGATTATTAGTTTGGCCTACACAAATCAACCAATGATCCTCTTCGATAGTGTGAAGGTCGATTTTGGAAAGCTCTATAACAAGATACAAGGGTGCGATTTGCCCATAACAGTCATGTCCTTCAAGTTGGCTTGGACCATATGAGCCAAATTTTTGAAAATCTTATGTTGTCCAAACCTTCAGACATGAACGACTTGATGTACTGGATCGACAAGTACTGGCGCCTGCAAGAAGCCAGATAGTCGGACCAGGGCAACAAAAAATCTAGAAGTGCCAAAAGGGGGATGGATGAATGTTGTCTGAATGGGGAAAAAAGGGCCCCCGGCCCCCGAGCCATTCTTCCTTTGGCCTTTGAATGCTTTAAGTGGGAATCAAAAAATCATAAACCTTCGTATGAGGTGTTCTTATCATCAGGAGAAGGGTCGTTTAATGAATATAATTTGTGTAGTGTACATATCCTCTTTTTGTAAATTGCTATTTGATTATGTGACAGTACATAACGTGGGTTCTATGACAATATAATTTGTTAAGAGTTTCACCATTGTTTAAATATCCAATTGCATAGTTTATCTACAATAAATTTTCTACTTTTTTTGTTCAAATGATAAGAAAAATATTGGATGAGAGCCTTTGACACTTGAAGCCTGATGCCTAAACCAATTTTTGTCATTTACTTTTAAAATTTTTTAGCCAAGACGAACTAAGAATTTATAAAAAAAAATTCATGCAATGCAAAAATTACAAAAAAAAATTGAAAAAAAATAAATTTAAAACTAAATTAATATATAAAAAAATAAATGTATGTAAGAGAGAGTGGGCAATTGAGTGCCAAAGAAAGAAAGAGAGAAGGAGAAAGAGAAAAAAGGCAAGCAAACAGGTGCAAGAGAGAGACTCACACCTATTCCCTAACCATCTGGGCATAATTTGGACCATGGTTAGTACCCATATCATTCTTTTATATTATGCACATTTATTTTAAAAACTTAATGAGATTAAAAAATGTGTTCAAGTTTGAATTATTTACTAAATGATTTAACCTCAAACAAATTTTAATTAAATTAATTTCGAGTCATTTGAATTTTACGAACAGTATAAGCTTATCGAGCTAATTATTCTTTTACTAGCTACATCTAAAAAATCAAAATTTTAATCCACTTCTTAGAAAAGTAAAAGGAAGAAACGTTAGTAGAATATCATTAGGAACAATACTACAAATACACTTTCAAAATATAAATTTGGACACAGATGAGTTTAAAATTATCAAATATATCTTTAACTATTTTACGATTGTCACATACATCTTTAACATTTTGTAAAATAGTCCCTAGATTTTTGATTTTCTGTGTATTACAAACTAAGCCCTATGAGATTGTAATTGTGGGACACAACCGCGTGACGTTAGCAGAGCTCAGCCCCAACTCTGTAGATGGATCAAGTAAAGAGACTGATTAGCTTTTAACAGTAACAATTCGTTTGAATTGAGAGATTTGTAGGGGAGGGGGGATATTTGAAGGTAAGTTTTGTGTTTAGATTGTATTTTAGGAAGAAAAACAAGGAATATAAACGAAAATGAGGGGGTAAAAGTATAACTATATTAAACACATCAGCATTTGAAGTGAGGTTGTGATTTATATTTGTAATATCGATTATACACTTTGAAATAAAATATTAGTTAGATAAATACTATAATTTACTTGTTATCTACATAAACTATAATGGGTCCATTTGGACTATGGTATTTATTGAAATTTTTTTTTCGTCCTTATGTGAATTTTTTACTTTTCCTCAAATTTTTGTGATTT
The DNA here is from genome assembly GCA_019985065.2 of Arctostaphylos glauca. Classification (NCBI taxonomy): domain Eukaryota; kingdom Viridiplantae; phylum Streptophyta; class Magnoliopsida; order Ericales; family Ericaceae; genus Arctostaphylos; species Arctostaphylos glauca. Next base: position 25,745,198 of record JAHSPW020000007.1, on the reverse strand, counting down.
ATTGGTTTATCTCGACAAAGAGCTTTCAGAAAAATTATCAATCATGGATCAAATTTGAGAAAAGTTCAGAAAAGACAAAAATAAATAAAAAACAGAGTTTTTTTCAACTTATTCGTCGTCTTTAGTGACATTTTTCTAACTTTTGGACATAATTTTATATTTTTTAGATTTCTTTCATCAAAACGGACCAATAAATCACAAAATATTGAGGTTAAAACAATAAATGTAAAAAAAAATGAATAAAGACAAAAAATAAATTTAAATAAATTTCAGAGGCCAAATACACCCATTATCCAAGAAAATATAACTTACACAATTTCAAAGTTTATATAACATTATTAGAGCATCCACACTAGTCTTCCTTAAGTTCCTCCTTCCCCATTTTGAGGAGCAATTTTTTCAAATATATTATACATTAGCCTCCTTTGATGTCCTCTTTATTCTGTGAATGCAACAGTGACTCTTTATATTTGAGGAGCCACTGTAACTCCCCTATTTAATTAATGCAAAATTAAAATTGGTCGCTATTCAATCTATTTAGAGAGTATGATGCAAGAGACATTAGAAAATGTCTCCCTAAAGTAGAAAATGAAAAATTCCTTTCTCATTTGGTCCAAAAAATAGGGAGACTAGTCTGGATGCTCTTATACAGCATTATGACGTAAAATTAATAAATCAAAATTGAGTAGTAAATTAAAATTGACTTATTATTTTAACCAATAAAATAAAAAATAAAAAATATGTTATAACGTTGAGTAATATATTTACTTGGTCCCTAAATTATGTCCAAAATTTTTAAAATGTCCTTAAACTATCACTTTCATTTACTTAGTCTTTAAACTATTTATTCACATTTTATTTAGTCTAATATTAATATCCATCTAAGTTCCATTATAAATTTTTAATAGGGGGACTTAATTATAGTTTTAGTCTGTTAAGTGGATGTTTAAGTGCAATTTCAATTTCTAAATATGAATAAAAAAAGTTTAAGTGTCCACCAGAAGGGGTTTGATCAGGAATGGGGGCTGTAGTGAGCCCCCTCACTATATACATGTAGTGAGCCGATCCGGCCGTCTATTTTGACAACGGACGATTTAGATTCAAATTAATATTTATTTGTAAAAATAATTAATAAAATACTGATTTGAATTTGAACCGTCCATTGTCGAAATGAACGGCCGAATCTGCTCACTACACGTATATAGTGAGGGGCTCACTACAGGTCCCATGTCCGTTTGATCACTAGGCATAGCATTGCTTGCACTCCACTGATTTCGATATAATAGCATGGGAGACCTCCTTGTTTGTGTAGTTTTTTGAGTGATTAAGTTTCTGGTGTCCATGTTTTTGTGGATACTTTATCTTATTTTCTCAAGGTTTGATGATTTCATAGTTTGGATAAGGTGTGACAACCAAATCCCATTTCAAAAATATTTGTGTACGTATTGGCCGGTCTTGATGCATTTTTTTAATTAATATTTCAATATATTATTCTATCTAATTTAAGTTGTACATCGACGCACTAATTTGACAAGCATTTAGAAGTTTTGGTTATTATAAAATATATATTTTTTTGTGTTATTTTTTTGATGCTTTTGGTTCATTTCTCATCATTTTATTCCTTTTTGAGAGGAGTTCAAGCATCACTACATCAGTGTTTGGATCTTTAATCCTGAAGGTCCTGATAGTTAAATTTGTGATTCATATTTAGAGATTAAAATTGCACGTAAGTACCTTCTTAATGGACTTGCAGTTAAGTTTTTCTTAAAATATTTTAGACGGATATTAGTAATTGAATTAAATAAAATTTAAATAAATAATTTATGGACTAAATAAATAGAACTGATAAAAATATTTTAAAAACTCAATTTTCTCGCATAAACCAAATAAATTAAAAATATCTCCTGGTCCCTCCCTCCCTTTCTCTTTCCCTTTCCCTTTCGACTTCAATGGCGGCTATTTTCAGTTGTTTTCTCTTGGCCCACAGTCAGACTTCCTCTGACTATCAAATTCAACAACGTTGTGAAATCAAACAACCAGTAACTTATCATTTTCTCATCAACCAACCAACAAATCCCCCTATATTCCAGATGATCAACAAGAACTCGATCAACGATTCAATACTCACAACAATCTCTTCATCAAGCCCCATGCCAAAACCCTGATGATTTCTAGGGCTTCATCCTAGCATGTCTCCATCCAAACTAGGATTAGCTTTCTCCCTCTTAATCCCACTCTGTTTAACAACAGTCGAATCCCAGTGTTCCAAAGGCTGTGACTTGGCTTTAGGTTCGTACTACATCTGGGACGATGTGAACCTCGATTTCATTGCCGAAATAACAACCGCTTCAGCGAAGGAAATCATGAGTTACAACTCAAATATCGCCAACAAAGACAGCGTCCTAACGGGAGAGAGAATCAACATCCCCTTCACCTGCAACTGCATCAACGACGAGTTCTTGGGCCACGTGTTCCCTTACTCGGTTCGGTCCGGCGACACGTACAATGACGTCGCCGGCACGTACTACGCGAACATGACTACGACCGAATGGCTGCAGCGATTCAACAGCTACGACGCGAACCGGATTCCGGATAATGCGGTGCTCAATGTCACCGTGAATTGTTCGTGTGGGGACGCGTCGGTGTCGAAGGCGTACGGGTTGTTCGTCACCTACCCGCTTCGGGTTGACGACAACTTGGAGTCAGTTGCTGCTGCTACGACTGTGAGTGCGAATTTGCTGCAAAGTTATAACCCAGGTGCGAATTTTAGTGCGGGGAGTGGTCTGGTGTACATCCCGGGCAGAGGTGAGGTTTTGTTGTTTTTGTTGGGGACATGTTTGTTGATTATTTGCTTTTATTACTAAGGAGATATGATGGATTAGCGCATTTGGATCAACAATTAATAACGGATTATATACTCGCTGGACAACAAATTCCTCAAAATTGGGATACCCATCCTCGGAGTATGTAGTATAATAATCTGAACCTGTGTTACCAAGGAACAATAATGCCTTGCCGAATTTAGTTTTGAAAACATGCTCCACACCGTTATTCCAATTTATTGAGTTCAATACGTTACTGAATCCAGTTTTGAAAACACACCACACCTTCATTCCGAAATAGCGAATATGATAATTTAAAGAGATCCAAAAGTTATTTCAAACAATGAATTTAGTAAACTAAAGATCTAGAGAGTTGAGTTGTCGCTGGACCAATTGTTAAAGTCATTGTGTTCTAGAAATGTGTTTTGCATGAATAATTTGAATATTAATGTTTTATTTTACTTTATCACTTGGGTTGAAATACACTATTTCTGGAATCAATTGAAACCAATCCCTATTGTAGCGCAATTTAGTGCACTTGGCATGTGCTCCCATTCCCATTCCTGTTCCTCGTACGAATACAATCCGTGTTCCATCTAACATAGGTCATTATGGGATTACCCGTCTTATCTTATTGAATAGATTATATGTCTCCTTCACTACTAGTTTGGCAAATCAGACTTGGCCGTAGGATTTAGCATAAATTCCGTCTTAGGCAACATTACTGATAATTCATATGGATATGTAGTCAATCAGCGTCCCATTTAGTAAGTTCTGACAACTGCAAGTCTAAATTGTTATTCTATTAGCAAAATTTTAGTTCTTATACTGATTGGGGGCTTTCCTTGAAGGAATTTGTTTTATTTTGTTTGGCGAGGTTGGGTAAGGAAAGAGTAAAGGGTGTTTCACTGGAATTCTAATATTAAAGGGTTGGTAATGAAGTTGGAGAAGTGTAAGAGCTCTGTTCAATCATGTCTATTTTGTTTCGTAGGACATTTTTGTGAGTCAGGTGTTCCAAGATATATGTTATTATTGCGTTGAAACTGGGAAGTCTAATGAGTAATGACATTATAGCAACTGCAATGAGATAGCTTTGGTTCGTGTCATCTTAATGATTATTTATACCAGTTGTTGCAGCCTGAGAATCTTGAGTTGAAATGTTAAGGAGAATATTGTATGATTCAATTGTATATTTATTTCAGATGCGTCATGTAACAATTGCATCATCAGATTATCATTGGTTCCAGTGCCTTCAAGTGTCCAATTATCTTAACTTAGATTTCTTAATTCCTTGCAGATCAAAGTGGAAATTATCGACCCCTCACATCCAGGTAATTTTGTTTTCAACCTCCATGTTCTTTTAAACTGGATCCACGTTACTTGTTACTTTTTGATGCTTTCAATAAGTGTTAATATCTGACCAGCGTTTATGGTTGTACCTTTCGCAGCACAGGTTCTCTGGCCTTCTTTGCTACTGGTTCAATGTGACTTGCTTAATTACTTTTAAGAACTAGTACAAACATGGATGGTCACTAGCAGCTTTTCTGCTACTTTAAGTACTTGTTTCGCCTTTTGTTTAAGCAGGATTGTCAGGTGGAGTCATAGCTGGGATATGTATAGGAGTAGTGACGGGTGCACTAGTAGTGTCTGTTTGCATATATTTTGGGTTCTACAAGAAGAGGAAAGTGCGGGACAAAATATCGCTTTCTACAAGATATGAAGATCTTCTTCAAGATGGAAGGGGTACTTCTCCACTGTTTCTCTTCTTTGTTCTTGTATTCTGTTTCTCAGAACATATATGTTGGAAAGGGTGCCTCATGGATGTATCTGGGTAGAAATTCCCCATTTTACTCATTTTTCCGTTTGGTCGAAGATTGAAACACAATCCGACAAACTGCGAACTTTATGCAAACAGAAGGTTACTGTTCCAATCTGTCAAAAAATTGTGATGATATGATTTGGTGGAATGTGGTTTCCATGAAAACATTGGTGGTCAGGAAATTTCAGTGGTATTTTCCTGAACTTAAATTCTTTTTTGTTCTTCCGTGTGTTGAACCATATTCATATTGAGTTTCTATGGTCCCTCAGCTTCTCATGCTGCAAAAAATGAAATTAGTCAAGATGCTGACACTGATGTGTTTTCCCCTTGCTTGTGCGTTTAGCTATGGGAAGTACTTTGGAGAGAGCTTCAGACTCCACTGGCATTCCTGGTAATTCTTCTTCACGCCATATAGGCATCAGTGTGGACAAATCTGTACAGTTCTCCTACAAAGAGCTTGCAAAGGAAACTAATGACTTCAGTATTGCTAATAAGATTGGTCAAGGTGGCTTTGGATCTGTCTACTATGCTGAGTTGCGAGGAGAGGTTTGTGGTTATTAATCTCATCATGATAAAAAACTGATATCATATAAGAAACTGCATTCTATGGCTGTCTCCAATAAGTAGCTTCTTTGATTGGGTTCTTATCAATGATTAATACATATACACATGCTCATACAAAATGATCTGCTGTTCTTATTTTTGCATTTTGTTCCATGTATGCAAGTGGAAAGGATGTTTAAAAGAGGATGAATTTGTGACTAATCTGATTAGGAAAGCTGGAACATCAACTTGTCATAAAAACTAATATAAGTGATGTTTCAACCTGAGCTGCTGAGAAAAGCTGGTCTGGAGTCGCTATGGAGGATGATGCTCAACTTCTTTGTTCATGTGTAGGAATCAATTTTTTATATCCCATGGTTTATTTGGTCTTTTTTTAATGCATCAGAGTGTGCTTGCTCATGACCCTTAGTGACGCCTAAGTTCTGACCCTAAGCATAAAGCAAGTAAACTGGGTTCTCATAAATTCCAGCATGGACTTTGGCCTTTGTGTACAATTCCCAATGTAGTAGAGTAGGAATATACTGGATGTCTATTTTGTTGGGTGCGATTTCGCTGTGGGCCCTGAATGGATATGGAAATTGACATATTCCTGTAGTAAGCCTAAGGCAGCTGGGACAGCGGTTCATGGGCGGAGATTGGGCGTACCTGGCAGCAGGATTATATGGGCAAGTACGATATTAGGTTTAAGCTGAACCAAGCTACTTGAGATACACTTACGCTCACTTGAGATAACTCATGAGGTGGATGTGCCAAACTCTGCTATACTTTTGAAGCCTTCCAAATTTTTAAGCTCAGGTGAAAACAGAGTCACTATGCCAAAGGATTTTGAAAGTCAAGCTGCTTGAGCACATTCTTTAATGGCTCTAGTTGATTCTCATTTTCTATCCTTAGTGATTGACTAACCAACTTCCCTGAAATTTGGAGCTTATTGTGGTCCAGATGCTGACATCCCACCGACTCATGAATTGCCTTGCTAATGATTTTGGAATGAAAAGAGGAGTCATGCTTCCTCGAGGAGGACAAAAAGTAAGGCCACTCATATTGTAGCAGTGTCACAGATATGTTATAACATAGACTAATCGATCATTGAGGAGATTATTTGACTGAAACAATCAACCCCAGATCTATCCATTTTCAGGAGGGTCAAATTCCTTGCTCTTCTAATTGCTTAGGGTTCAAGAACCCCTCTAAATCTTGGAATAAGGCTACCAAATGGTCGACTGCAAAACCTGTGAGGGTTAAAAGGCTGTATTTAGCTTGTTTGCAGCTCTACAATATAGTGAATGGGTGGAACGAAAAAGCTGGAATGGTGGCTCAATAGTACCTGGCCATTTGATTCGTATTCATGTCAATCTCTCATTGTCTTCTGTGATCAATCTCATAACCCTCTATACTAACATCTTTTTTCATTTCACTATGGATTTTGCACTCTGGTCGCTGCAATACATTAGTTTCTGTGAATAGAATACCGAGGGCATGTATTGGCATGCTAAAGAAGTGTTATTAAGTGATCTTTTGTTTATTCTGATGCTGGATACGTGTATTATCTTTCGTAATTCCTAAGGTGAAACTCTGCAGAAAGCTGCAATAAAAAAGATGGATATGCAGGCTTCAAGAGAATTTCTTGCTGAACTGAAGGTTTTAACACATGTTCATCACCTATACCTGGTAATACTCGTGTCTTTCCCAGGGATGACGTCTTTCTGCATACATTGTCTTCCTTTGATGGTGGCAGTTTTATCTAGGAAATTCTATCTAGCTAATTGTTTTCACCATGTTTTCATGAAATCCCTTACCTCTGAGCATGGAAAAGCGATGTGACTGTTATTCAACTTGTATGACCAGAAATGTTTTACGTAAGATAGAATGAACTGGTACTCTAAACTAAAAAATGAACCTTAATCCTTCAGAATTTCCATTACAATGGGGAAATTTCATGACCATATAGCTTAGTCTGCTATGGTAGCACCATATGACATTGCAGCAGATTAGTGCTAATGGAAATTTTAAGGGTTCAATTTTGTTCTACTTTTGTTTGTTGGATTATTCAATGACTATTTACTGCCTTTCATTGAATTGTCATTTGAAGACGTGGATCATTTTCAAGGATACACATATATAAGTGTGTGTAACATTTTAGGCATGGTAACTTATATTGGCATCTAACGCACATCTAATGCAGGTGCGCTTGATTGGCTATTGCGTTGAGGGCTCTCTTTGTCTAGTTTATGAGTACATCGAGAATGGCAATTTGAGCCAACATTTACATCGATCAGGTGATAAGATGTGCACGGCAAGACCTCAATTAGTAGCAGTGTTTTGAAACGAATGCCACTGATTATTACATTGTCTTCTTCAGGATGGGATCCCCTCCCTTGGTCTACCAGGGTGCAAATTGCTCTTGATTCAGCCAGAGGACTTGAATATATTCATGAGCATACTGTTCCTGTCTATGTTCATCGGGATATCAAATCAGCAAACATACTGATAGACAAAAACTTTCATGGGAAGGTGATGCTCTTTCCTTTCTGTAGGCCCGTTGTTGTTTTGTGACCATGTGAAAAGGGTTCATTATTCACTTATTGACTATTGTGCTAAATGCTCCTGTTGCAGGTTGCAGATTTTGGTTTAGCAAAGCTGACTGAAGTTGGGAGTACTTCACTGCCTTCGCGTCTTGTGGGTACATTTGGATACATGCCACCAGAGTAAGATGACCTGTTTCTTGAAAACTTGGTACAAGTCTCCATTTGAAGATTCCTTCGAGTTTGGAAGGAGTAGGTTTTCAATTTCGCAATTTTTTGGTAAAATTATGTTACCATCCTTGGATGCAGATATGCCCATTATGGCGATGTTTCTCCCAAAGTAGATGTCTATGCATTTGGGGTTGTCCTCTATGAACTAATTTCGGCCAAAGAAGCCATAGTCAAGACAGGTGATCCTAAAGCCGAAGCAAAGGGCCTTGTTGCTTTGGTAAGTTGTGTCCCCCATTATTTTTTCTAACTAGTAATTAAGAGCCCTTAGCAACTTGTCAGACGCACTTAATCCTATTGAGGCTTCCGAAAAGTGTTTACCATATGCTCCAATTTGTCCTTGTGAGCTAATCATCAGTCTCCAATGCGTGTAGTTTGAGGAAGTTCTTAATAATCAGTCTGATCCAAGAGAAGACTTTTGCAAGCTGGTTGACCCCAGGCTCGGAGATAACTACCCCCTTGATTCAGTTCACAAGGTGAATTTTTTTCTCATCTCCTGCAAAACTGTGTATTGCTTTTGCTGTTGTGAATTTACTTCTTAGGAAGGTTTGGTGTCTGATTCGGTTGCAGATGGCTCAGCTTGCTAAAGCTTGCACGCACCAGAACCCTCAAGTACGACCCACCATGAGGTCTGTTGTGGTGGCGCTAATGACTCTTTCGTGCTCAACCGACGATTGGGATATTGGCTCTTTCTATGAAAACCAGGCTCTAGTCAATCTAATGTCTGGGAGGTAGTAGTAGCTGCCAAGAGAAAGCCCGTTGCATTGGCTGTAATACCCAGATCAAACTGTTGAAGATTTTCAGAGATGGAAAAATCTGTTGCAGATGTGCATGTTTTGTATATGTTGATTGTCTTACAGGAGGACAATTAAGGAATTGGAATGGTAATAAGCCTTGATTCTATATATGGACATGGTATGTACGTATGACTTGTAATTTAGGTCGTGTTTGATTTCACTTATTTGCAGATTATGAAAACCAAGTTAAAAAATGTGTAAATACCAAGCATAGAGAAGTTGAGACTTTTGGCTTTATTTTCAACCATTTGATCTGAATAAACAACTAAGCTAATTGAAAAGGTCTAAAACTTTACAACACCACTTGCCAAACAGGGCGTAAAGGTTTTGTATGATTGATGCATGGCACACTTAAAGTATGTTCCTAATTGTTTTTGTAGCCTTTGGATCCACTGTAGTACTATGGGATGAAAACCGGCAACAAATTTGACGCGGTAGATTTTGATCCAAGGGTAATGGGTATTGTGACGTGTAAGTTTTTCAGCCACTTGATCAAACATTTGTGACCACAGACATGAATGACTGTTGGGTGGTGGCGGTGGTGGGTTTCACAGTTGAAAACTTGGAGGACTTTACGTTCCCGGAATGGCCAAAATGCCCTCTGGATTTCCACTAAATGTACAGAAGTTGCTAATCCAAAGTGGGGCAAACATGGCGGTGCCAGCTAATTCATCCAGGGCATTCTTGTCCTTGAAAAGTCAAAGTCATATACCGATGCATTCATGGAAAAGATTTCAACGTTTCATGGTTCAATTATTTTTTTTGATAACTCAATATTCGATCTACTAAACAAATTAATTTGGCAAATCAATTTCATCGTCTATTAGGAGAGACTCGATTTTTTTTTTTTTTTTAAATCGAGGTATCTAGACGGCTTAGGGACCAAGCTAGTATTGCTTGAGGGGTTTCCTACCTAATGCCGACTAGTCCTCGGGGCTCTGAAGTTAACGACTAGATAAACCTCCAGTGGCCGTAAAATTTGCAGTTGTCGAGATTCGATCTTAGGGCGTTTGGGTTTACAGCTCACCCCCTTGGGGTTTAGCGGAGACTTGATAAAAATCATAATAAAATCTTTTGTATATTAGGGAAGACAATGGTCTAAGAATGTATATCTTTAAAGAAAATTTGGGAATAATATTGTAGTAATAGTTTAGATTATAAAATGTCTGTGTGATTTTAGACTTTCTAATGTCTTATTAAAAATCAATGATTATCTTGATTCATATACATCTAAAATCAACTCTTTCTTTTCAAGAGCTTAAGTTGTCCATGTCAATTCAAACTAATATTTTAGAAGCCTCAATTAAAATTGAACTAAATCTCCCTATGAATTAATCATACAAAAAATCAATAACACCTGAAATTAGAGCATGTTTTCTAAAATAGAACAAAGACTTTATGAGTCTAATGCATTAACAACATGTCATCCCTAAAGTTGTATATGAGCTCAACTCAAAGCATCCGTACAAAACCAACTTGGATTTCTGTTGTGCATTGTACACAATAAGACATGTTGTACATCAAAACGATGTCGTTTTAGCGCACAAAACATTGACCCAATATTTTGACACTGACCAACCATTTTGACGCTAACCGAATAATTTTCAGATAGTGCTTTGCACGCGAAAATAATATCATTTTAATGCGCAATATGTCCGGTTGTACGCAATGCTCGACGAGCTTCCCATTTCCGTACAAAACATACATTATGTTAGAGAAGAAGTCAACAACTCAAAATTGCCCAGAACAAGGATGTCATCGTTTCCTTAAGAAAAAATAAAATAAAATTCTTGACTGAAATATCTACCACAAATCAAAATCTCACTTTTTATCACTTTTGGTTAGTATTAATAAATTTATTAAAAAGTCAACGGAACATCAAAATTTCTATTTCAAATAAAGTTTAGGAACAATCACGTATCCGGACGTAATATATGGGTTGGTAAATAAATTCTGATCAAACTTGGAGAAGGACAGGGAATCACTTGGTCAAGAATATTTTTGGTTTTATATACATCGTCATATTTTCTTTCTTAAAAAAAAAAGGGATATGTGTAGCGCCTCGAATATTTTAAAAACGTTAATTTTAAAGGAAAGTAATTAAAATTTCATTTTCGTAATTGGCCAAAATGATTTTTCATTTCATATATATAGCAAAATAATAGTTTGATTACAAGGACTGAGCTTTTAGGAAATTACATAAAAAATTGGAAACAGAAAGCTAAAAATAAGTCTAGGTAAACCAATGTACAATATGGTCTTCCACTGGAATGCTATCTTCAATGATCTCGTTGTCGGTCTCTTCAACGTTGTCCTCCGTGGAGTGACAAGCTAGGGACACAAAATTTACACCATGAGTGATCAAACTCAATAAATAAATTTTATCATTATAAATTGTGCTCCAAAATGAACATCAACTAATATATCACATGACAAGAATACATATGATGATATTAGATATCTGAATATTCTAATTCATTTTTATAGATGGCACCATCAAAATATAATCAAATGAATATCTTACAAGATAGCATTATTTTCAAGAGTCAAGATTTTAAATTTTGACACAAGTGTCTCACAATATCATATGTGCCAAAAATTCATTTCAAATTCTAATTTCGGGTCGATACAAGCATTGTCCGTAAGTCTAAACTTTAATTCAGTGTTATGGTGCTCATGTCTAATATGGTCCCAACTCCTATGATGGATCGTGCTCTTGATCACCAACGTTCCAATATTAGCTCCCACACAATATGTTTCCAACCATTATGCTCCCAATTGTTATGTTTCTCATAAGTTGTGTCCGACATCAAGAGTCTTACTTTCTTCTACAACACTATGTTTTATTTTTAAGAACACGACACAACTTACAAACGTAACCCAGCTTACGACAAAACTTAGCTCATTAGATGACATGACTCATAACACAACTTAGCTCAAGACGCAATTTGGCTAAAGACAGCTCATGAAATCAATCATAATTCGGCTCAAGCCATATCATGACTAATTACATTCTAAACACAACTATAAAATTATTTCTCGAATCGCACGTCTGTGTAATGTTCTCAAAATTCAAATCTACATTCAAAAGGTCTCGTGAGTGATACGTTGGATGTCAACCTAACGTTCATTACCCCCAAATGTTCAATGCTAACCCAACACATTAATCAAATGATCATCAACAAACAATATCAAAGGATAAAATGATATTCATAATGGGCATGAACATATGAGATAATAATTTAAATAATGTAGTTATGCATGTGAGTTATTGATCCATTAGGTCATGCATGCGGTTTTGTCACATCCTAACTAACGGACTTTGAAGAATGTGCACGGGAGGCCAATCATGGGTTGAGTATGTTATTTAAGATCCCTAAGTTGACAGGTTCAAAGTTAATGTTTTTAGGTCGAAAGAAATTACAAACAATTTTTTGCTAGCGAGTTGTCGGGGTAAAGCCTTGACCAATCAAGAAAGATCAATGGCTTCTAACAATGTTGAATCATGACTGGTCAAAGTAAAAGGTGAGTGACCGGTACGGATGGCATATTCTGATCTCATATAGGGTAAACTTGACTAGTAGGGAAAGTATGGCTGACTGGTCAGGGTAAAGATTGGGTAAAGTAGCCAAAAGTAACTAGTCAAGGTCATGAGAGGACCAGTTTGGGTAGTTAAAAACTTTATCGCAGTAACAAAATTTGACTGGTCAGTAGGTATGGTGACCTATCGGGATAAGACATTTCAGTATCTTTTTAGGTAACATAAAGCAAACGTGACCGGTCATGGGTCAAAAGTGACCAATCAGTCGATGGTCGTCTTCTCTAGAATTTCACAACTAAGTTTCAACAATGGAATTTCCTAAAGCTCGAATCATGGATCCAAAGCACAAATTGAAGAAGGGGAGAAAAAATATGACGTTTAATTAAATACTCACAATACACTTTTAACTTTATGTGAATGTGAACCCTAAAATTTCATGTATTCATACTACTGATACATATACTAATTATTAAAAGACAAAAAAATAAAATAGATATCTTGTATTTTACACTAGAAGTATAAAAAATCACATTAAATTATGTGAGAAAAATACGTCTTGATATAGCCTGCACCACTAATGTTGAAATACACACATCACTTTCGACACATGAAACAAAGGGGCTTCAAACTTTATCATAACCATCATTATTGCATGTATTCAATCTTTATTAATAATAAAAATCTCCTACGATTTTTGAAGATTTTTGAGTAAATAAATGATGATATACGATATTTTATTCATAATTTTCTATTTCTTGCTCTTTCAAGTGATGAAAAGTGTCTCCATTGCAAATCAATCTATCACATTGCATAAAATAACAATCAAAGATAAAAATAATAATATTTTGGACCTGCTCATTAATCTAATAGTTTAACCTATTCTGACCATCTTACTCTCTCATTAAATACATAAAATTATAAGGTTTTTTGTTTAGAGAAAATTTTCATGAACTTTCTGTTGAACCTTCTATTTTGTCAAAAAGGCCATTAAAAAATTACTAACTACTACACATAATACTGAAAGTTTATAGTAAAGTAAAATTATATATTTATACTATGTAAATTGCAGGGCGACTTTTTGTGAAAGTTACTTTGATCGTGCAAAGTCGTCGAGATATTAAACAAAATTTATTTTTCAGTGTAGGCCAAAAAATTTAGTACTAAGAATTAATAAAGCTTTTTAGTCCTAGTACATTTTGGGACAAAAGTTGATTTCAAGTTAGCTATGTTTAGAACAAAATTCATTTTTTATATCTAAAAAAAGTACCTACAATAATACATAATTGCATTGATAAATGAGCCGAATGAGTTGAACTGTACATGATTTGCGTTTATTTTAAAATTTTAATGATATTCAAGAATATATTAAAACTTAAATTGTTTACCAACAATTTACTATCAAACGAGTTTTAATCGAATCAATTTCCACTAACTTGAATTTTACAAACATTATAATTTGAACGAGCTAATTAGTATTCTTTTACTAGCAACATCTAAGAAAATCAACATTTAAATCCACTTCTTGAAAAATTAAAAGGAAAAAGCACGAGTAGGATATCATAAAAAACAATACTATAAATACACTTTTAAAATTCAAATTCGGATATAGATGTGTTCGAAATTATCGGAAACATCATTAACTTTTTGTGAGTACCAGCATATTACAAACTAAATCCATATGAGATTGTAATTATGGGACACGGCCGCATGGCGTTAGCAGAGCGCAGACGCAACTGTGTGGGCGGACCGAGTCAAGAGATCGGCAAGCTTTTACCCGTAAGACTTCAGCGGCGGCAATTTTCAGTTGTTCTCTCTTAGCCCAAGGTCGAATTTCCTCTATATATCAAATTCAACAACGTAGTGGAATCAAACAACCAGTTAACATAATCACTCTCTCACAACAATCTCTTCATCGTCCCCCATCCCCGAACCCGGATGATTTCTAGTATTTCATCCCAACATGGCTCGATCCAAGCTAGGATTAGCTTTCTCCCTCTTCGTCTCACTCTGTTTAACAACAATCGAATCCAAGTGTCCCAAAAGCTGTGACTTGGCTTTGGGTTCGTACTACGTCTGGACCGGATCGAACCTCACTTTCATTTCCGAAGTAACAAACGCTTCAGCCAGTGTCCTTATGAGTTACAACTCAAATATCGCCAACCAATACAGCGTCCTAGCGGACTCTAGAATTAACATCCCCTTCACCTGTGACTGCATCAACGACGAGTTCTTGGGCCACGTGTTCCATTACTCAGTTCGGTCCGGCGACACGTACAGTCAGGTCGCCGGCACGTACTACGCGAACCTTACTACGGCCGCGTGGGTGCAGGCGTTCAATAGCTACGAGGCGAACCGGATTCCGGATACTGCGGTGCTAAATGTGACCGTGAATTGTTCGTGTGGGGACGCGTCGGTGTCGACGGCGTACGGATTGTTCGTCACGTACCCTCTTCGGGCTGAGGATAGCTTGGAGTCAGTTGCAGCTGCTACGAATTTGAGTGCGAATTTGCTGCAGAGGTATAACCCAGGGGCCAATTTTAGTGCGGGGAGTGGTCTGGTGTACATTCCGGGCAGAGGTGAGGTTTGAATGAGTACATATTTGTTGATGGTTTGAATGAGTACATATTTGTTGATGATTTGCTTTTATTGCTAAAGAGATATGATGGATTAGCGCATTTGGATCAACAACTAATAAGAGATTATATACTTGGTGGACAACAAATTCCTCAAAGTTGGGATACACAATCCTTGAAGTGTGCAGTATATTTATGTGAGCCTGTGTTGCGGAGGAACACTAATGCCTTACCGAATTCAGCCTAGAAAATATGCTACACGATATGTTGAGTTCAATGCGTTACTGAATCAAGTTTTGGAAACATGCTACTCCTTCATTCTAAAATAGTGAAGTTAACAATTTAAAGAGATCCAAAAGTTATTTCAAACAATAAATTTAGTAAAGTAAAGATCTAGAGAGTTGAGTTGTCGGTAGACCAATTGTTAAAGTCATTCTGTTCTAGGAATGTGTTTTGCATGAATAATTTGAAAATTAATGTTTTATTTTACTTTATCACTTGGGTGAAATACACTAATTCTGGAATCAATTGAAACCAATCCCTATTGTAGTGCAATTTAGTGTATTAGGCGTGCACTCCAATTCCCATTCCTCATACGAATACAACCCGTGTTTTGGGTAATGTAGGTCCTATATGGGATTACCCGTCCTATCCTTATTGGATAGGTTATAGGTTTCCTTCACTACTAGTTTGGCAAATCAGACGTGGCCTTAGGATTTAGTATAAATTCCGTCGTAGGCAACTTCACCGATAATTGATTTGGATATGTAGTCAATTGGCATCCATTTGGTAAGTTCAAACAACTACAAGTCTAAATTGTTATTCTATTAGCAAAACTTTAGTTGTTATACTGATTGGTGGCTTTCCTTGAAGGAATTTGTTTTATGTTGTTTGACAAGGTTGGGCAAGGTAAGAGTAAGGGATGTTTCACTGTACTTCTAATATGATGATCTAAGCCATTTGGCATCAAATGGGTTGGTAATGAAGTTGGAGAAGTGTAATAGCTCCGTCCAATCATGTCCATTTTGTTTCATAGGGCCTTTTTGTAAGTCACGTGTTCCAAGATATATGTCAACATTGCCTCGAAACTGGGGGTAGTAATGACATTATAGCAACTGCAATGACATGGCTTTGATTCATGTTATCTTACCAATGATTTATATCAGTCATCGCAGCACGAGAATCGTTAGTCGAAATGTTAAAGTAGAAAATTGTATGATTCAATTGTCTGTTTATTTCAGATGTGTCATGTAACAGTTGCATCATCACATTATCGTTGATTCCAGTGAAGCTTCAAGTGTCCAGTTATCTTAACTTAGATCTCTTAATTCTTTGCAGATCAAAGTGGAACTTATGTACCCCTGAAATCCAGGTAATTTTGTTTGCAACCTCAATGTTCTTTTAACTGGATCCACGTTACTTGTTACTTTTTGAAACTTTCAATAAAGTGTTAACATCTGACAAGTGTTTATGGTTTTCCCTTTTGCAGCACAGGTTCTCTGGCCTTCTTCGCTACTGGTTCAATGTTGACTTGCTTAATTAATCTAAGACACCAGTACAAACATGGATGGTCACTTGGATCTACTTTAAGTACTTGTTTCGCCTTTTGTTTAAGCAGGATTATCAGGTGGAGTCATAGCTGGGATATGTATAGGAGTAGTGATGGGAGCACTAATAGTCGCTGTTTGCATATATTTTGGGTTCTACAAGAAGAAGAAAGTGCAAAACAGAATATTGCTTTCTAGAAGATCTGAAGATCTATTTCTTCAAGGTGGAAGGGGTACTTCTCCACTATTTCTCTTCTTTGTTCTTTTATTCTTTTTCTCTGAACATTTATGTTGGAAAGGGTGCCTCATGGATGTATCTGGGTAGCAATTCCCCTTTTCACTCATTTTACCTTTTCACTGAAGATGAAATCCAATCTGACAAACTGGGAAACTTTATGCACACACTGGTCACAATGTCCTCCTGAATTCTAAACGACCGTGGTTACAAGTAGTACATTTAGTATAGTCAGTTTTCAATTTAAGAAAATTGTGTGTGGATAAAAACTCTTTTACCTAAAAAGTTAGCTATTCGAACTGTGGCCGAACACACAAAATAGCACACTTGCCGAAAAGAATATACAATCAAAGAACCCTCTACCTCGTCGTTGGGAAGGCACCTCAATTATTAAGTCAATACTCAAATCAATCTAGCTCTCAACCCGAATGGTTGAAATAGCAAGTTACAACGTACCTGTACCCCTGTAGCTGCTTCTCCTTTTATAGAGTTTCTCCCTCGTTCAATTTGAGTCCTTTCCCACCACTAATTCCTCATTCGGGGGATTATGCTTTCTGACAGATGGCCCCTAACAAGATAAGCCTTATCCGGGCTCTCTGAACCTTATCTCATACTGTTAGAGTTTAATTCAAACAGTTAGCTTCTCGTTATTAGATGAATTTGCCTAGGTCATCCTTGTCTATTTAGGTTTGATCCAGAACTATTCAGGTTTGGAGCTTATCCTCATTTGTTACAATCTGATCTAAATTTCAGTGGTATTTTCCTCGTCTAAAAGTCTCTTATGTTCTTCCATGTGTTGAAGCATATTCATATTGAGTTTCTATGGTTCCTCAGCTTCTCATGCTGCAAAAAATGAAATTAGTCAAGATGCTGACACTAATATGTTTTCCCCTTGCTTGTGCGTTTAGCTATGGGAAGTACTTTGGAGAAAGCTTCAGACTCCACTGGCATGCCTGGTAATTCTTCTTCACGCCGTATAGGCATCAGTGTGGACAAATCTGTAGAGTTCTCCTACGAAGAGCTTGCAAAGGAAACTAATGACTTCAGTATTGCTAATAAGATTGGTCAAGGTGGCTTTGGAGCTGTCTACTATGCTGAGTTGCGAGGCGAGGTTTGTAGCTTTTAATCTCATCATGATATAAAACTGATATCATATAAGAAACTGCATTCTATGGCTGTCTCCATAAGTAGTTTCTTTGATTGGCTTCTAAACAATGATTAATACATATAGACGTGCCCATACAAAGTGATCTGCTGTTCTTACTTCCACATTTTGTTCCATGTATGCAAGTGGAAAGAATGTTTAAAAGAGGATGAATATGTGACTTATCTGATTAGGGAGGCTTGAACATCAACTTGTCATATAAGTTTCAACCTGGGCTGCTGAGGAAAGCTGGTATGGAGTCTCTGTGGAGGATGATGCTCAACTTGTTTGTTAATGTTATGTAGGAATCGATTTCCGACAGTCCATGGTTTGTTTAGTCCCTTTTTAAGACATCAAAATGTGCTTGCTCCCTAGTCCCTTCCCTCAGTGATGCTTAAGTTCTGACCCTAAACAGTTAACGGGGTTCTCATAAATTCCAGCATGGAATTTGACCTTTGTGTACAATTCCCAATTTAGTAGAGTTGGTATATACTGGATGTCTATTTTGTTGGCGGCGATTTAGCTGTGGGCTCTGAATATGGAAATGGGCGTATTCATGTAGTAACCCTAAGGCAGCTGGGACAATGCTTCATGGGGCAGAAATTGGGCGTACCTGGCAGCAGGATTGTATGTAGCAAGTAAGATATTAGGTTCAAGCTGAACCAAGCTACTTGAGATTCATTTAGGCTCACTTGAGATTTCTCATTAGGTGGATGAGCCAAACTCAGCTATACTTTCGAAGCCTTCCAAAAGTTTAAGCTTAGCTGAAAACACAGAGTCACTATGCCAAAAGATTTTGAAAGTGAAGCTGCTTGAGCTTATTTTTTAATCGCTCGAGTTCATTCTCATTTTCTATCCTTAGAGCATCTCTAACAAAGATGTCAAATCTAATGTGGCAGTTGAGTTGAGTTTTCAACAATTGACATCAAAACTAACTCCAATAAAAATGTCAAAAGTATTGTCAAATCTTATGTGGCAATTAAAAAAGGCTTGACATCAAGTGTCAAATGTCTTTTTGCCTTAAACGCCCCAATTTTAAATGTCTTTTTACCTTAAATGTCTCAATTTGACATCTTTGTTGGAGATCAAAAAAATTTGAATGTCAAATTTAAATATGTCAAATTGCCACATAGGCCATCAAAAAAATTTGACACCTCAAGATGTGAGATATTTCTTAGAGATGCTCTCAGTGATTGAATGACCAACTTCCCTGAAATTTGGAGCTCATTGTGGTCCCGACGCTGACATCCTACAAACTCAAGAATGCCTTGCTTACGATTTAGGAATGGAAGGAGGTGCAATGCTTCCTTGAGAGGGACAAAAAGTAAGGCCACTCATATTGCAGCAGTGTCATAGAAATGTTATGACATAGACTATGATCGATCAGTGAAAGATTTTTTGACTGAAACAATCAACCCAGAATCCGGATCCATCCATTTTTAGGAGGGTCAAATTTATTGGTCTTCTAATTGCTTAGCGTTGAAAACCCCCCGTTAAATCTTGGAATAGGGCTGCCAATGGTCGACTGCAAAACCTATGAGGGTTAAAAGGCTGTATTTAGCTTTTTGCAGATTTACAATACAGTGAATGGATGGAATGAAAAAGCTGGATTGGTGGCTCAATAGTACCTGGCCATTTGATTTGTGTTCATGTCAATCTCTCACTCTCTTCTGTGATCAATCTCATAACCCTCTTTACTAACAGCTTTTTTCATTCTAATATGGATTTTGCGCTCTGGTAGCTGCAATACAAGTAGTTTCTGTGAATAGAATACCGAGGGCATGGATTAGCATGCTTGAGAGGTGCTATTAACTGGTCTTTTGTTTATTCTGGTGCTGGATATGTGTATTATCTTTCCTAATTCCTCGTGGCGAAACTCTGTGCAGAAAGCTGCAATCAAGAAGATGGATATGAAGGCTTCAAGAGAATTTCTTGCTGAACTGAAGGTTTTAACTCGTGTTCATCACCTAAACCTGGTAATATTCGTCTCTTTCCCAGGGATGACGTCTTTTTGCGTACATTGTCTTTCTTTGATCTTGCAGTTTTACCTTAGGGAATTCTGTCGAGCTAATTGTTGTCATCGATGTTTTCATGAAATCCCTTACCCCCTGGGCATGGCCACAAAGCAATGTGACTGCTATTCAACTCGTATGACCAAAAATATTTTAATTAAGGTAGAGTAAACGGATACGCTAAACTAAAAAATGAACCTCAATGCTCCAGAATTTCCATTACATCAGGGAAATTTCATCATAGCTTAGTCTGCTATGGTAGGACCATATGGCAGTAGATTAGAGCTAATGGAAATTTTAAGGGTTCAATTTTTTTCTAGTTTTGTTTGTTGGATTATCCAATGACTATTTGCTGCCTTTCATCCAATGATCTTTTTAAGATATGGATCATTTTCAAGGATACACATGTATGTGTGTGTGTATCATTTTAGGCATGGTAACATATATTGGCATCCAATGCAGGTGCGCTTGATTGGCTATTGTGTTGAGGGCTCTCTTTTTGTAGTTTATGAGTACATCGAGAATGGAAATTTAAGCCAACATTTACATGGATCAGGTGATAAAATGCGCATGGCAAAACCTCAATTAGCGGTAGTGCATTAAGACAATGCCACTGATTATTACATGGTCTTTTTCAGGAGGATGGGATCCCCTCCCTTGGTCTACCAGGGTGCAAATTGCTCTTGATTCGGCCAGAGGACTCGAATATATTCATGAGCATACTGTTCCTGTCTACGTTCATCGGGATATCAAAACAGCAAATATACTGATAGACAAAAACTTTCGTGGGAAGGTGATGCTCTTTCCTTTTTGTGGACCTGTTGTTGTTTGGTGAACACGGAAAAGGGGTTCATTGTTGACATATTGTACTAAGTGCTCCTTTTGCAGGTTGCAGATTTTGGTTTAACAAAGCTGACTGAAGTTGGGGGTACTTCACTGCCTACACGTCTTGTGGGTACATTTGGATATATGCCACCAGAGTAAGATGCCTGTTTCTTGAAAACTTGGTACAAGACAAGTCTCCCTGTACAGATTCCTTCAAGTTTGCAAGGAGTATGTTTTGAATTTCGTATTTGTTTGGTATAATTATGTTACCATCCTTGTATGTAGATACGCCCAATATGGCGATGTTTCTCCCAAAATAGATGTCTATGCATTTGGGGTTGTCCTCTATGAACTAATTTCGGCCAAACAAGCCATAGTCAAGGCAGGTGGTTCTATGGCCGAATCAAAGGGCCTCGTTACTTTGGTAAGTTGTGTCCCTCCCTTTATTTTTTCTAACTAGTAATTAAGAGCTCTTAGCAACATGTCAGGCGCGCTCAATCTCTATTGAGGCTTCTGAAAAGTGCTTACCGTATGCTCCAATTTGTCCTTGTGAGCTAATTATCATTGTCTCCAATGCTTGTAGTTTGAGGAAGTTCTTAACCAGCCTGATCCAAAAGAAGACCTTTGCAAGCTGGTTGACCCCAGGCTTGGAGATAGCTACCCCTTTGATTCAGTTCGGAAGGTGATTTTTTTCCCTCATCTCCCGGAAAACCATGCAGTGTTTTTTTTGTAGTTAATTTACTTCTTAGGAAAGTTTGGTGTCTGATTCGGTTGCAGATGACTCAGCTTGCTAGAGCTTGCACACATGAGAACCCTCAACTACGACCCACCATGAGGTCTGTTGTGGTGGCGCTAATGACTCTTTCGTCCTCAAACGAAGATTGGGATATTGGCTCTTTCTATGAAAACCAGCCTGTAGTCAATCTAATGTCTGGGAGGTAATAGCTGCCATGAGAAAGCCCGTCGCATTGGCTGTAATGCCCATATCAAACTTGTTGAAGATTTTCGGAGATTCACAAAATTTGTTGCAAATGTGCATGTTTTGTATATATTGATTGTATTACAGGAGGACAATTAAGGAATTGAAAAGATAATAATCCTTGATTTGTCGAGTTCTAAAACTGCCCTTGTACTTATATTTCCTGGTGTTAATATACATTTGATGTTCTTATTTTTTTGGAATTATTTTGTAAAAGTAGCTATAGAGGGATTTTTTTTCTTTTTCTTTTTCTTTTTCGGGTAGCTATAGAGTTGTTGTCAAGCTGAATAAATCATTACCAGGTCTTCATGTTTCTGTTTTTTATCGAAAAAAAGGTACTGATAAAATCGGAAAAGAGCTATGCAGACACTAAAATAAGTCGATTTTTTTCTTCACTGGACAGTCAATATAAATTTTTATTGTGACAAATTTGATTTTCAGTTCACTTCAAAAGGATTGACCCATTTTATATTAATTAAAATAAATATAAAAATTAGACCAAATCGATGTTTACCCGTGCATTGCCGGAAAGGGTCTCAACAAAACAAGTTGGGATAGTGGGCCCTCTTTAGTCTTAGACACCTCTTGGATGAAAGGTCCAGATCCATCGCGAAACAAGAAAATAATAATTCGTTAAATTTCACTGACCTCGGTTTCTGACAAATGTAGATATTTTTTTTCGAATTTTAGAAATTACAATAATTTTTCTTATTTTACTTGACAATTTTGTTTCACACCCGCCCCGTTGTTACTTTTTGGACGAAAAGAAGTTGACATAGATGCTATATTTCTAATTCTTAGGATGTGTTTGTTTAGGTGTTTCATAAAAAAATTTAAAAAAATTTTGTGAACTATGTTTGTGAAATATTTTTCCCAAACCTTATTCATTTCCCTTAGAAAAGAAGAGAGAGAGAGAAAGAGAGAGAGAGAGAACACCTTGGAAATATCAAAAAAAATTTAACTTTCAAATTTTTTGTGAAACACTTACATCAAATAACATTTCAGATTTTTTTTTTCCGAGATAGTTTCAGAAACACTCAACCGAAAATTACCCCTTAGTGAAATTTAACAAAGATAAAACAAGCGCCACTCTCCCCTCTTTTTTTTTTTTTCCTCTCAGTCTCTCTCTCCTCTCCTCTCACTCATGCATTCACGCTTTAATGTCTCGGATATTGGAGTTATGAATTGATAAACTCTTTCCGCGGCCAAGCATAAATTCAAAAGTGAGGACACCATCCCTCTTGTCTGGATTTGTTTTACTAAGTTTTTTGTTTTCATTTCTAGAGTATCATACAATTCTGCCACATATAGCAAGATAAGGAAAGAAAAGAACCAAGAACATTAACTAAAAAATTAAGAATGAGTTTTTTTATTTGTGTGTGTGGCTTTCACAAATGAGGAAAAATCCATAGGGAATCCTAACACTCGGGGATCTCACAAAGATTAAAAATAAGAAACGCGTCATAACACAACAAAATACTATCAGAATGCACAAATTTGTTCTCCTTTTTAACATAACAACTCAATATTTATCAAAGAAAAAAAGCTTACAAGGAGGATTTATAGTTGTGTTTATAGTTATTGAAAAAGCAGTAAAACTTTTCCTTGCGTTTTTTAGTCGGACTAATATGATTAATTTCAGAATTATTTATTATTTAAATGGTATACCTAAAAGACCATACGAGGAGGATTTAAAATAATCATCTTGAGATAATTGAAAGTGTAATAATCCAAATTTTAATAAAAAAGTTAAATCATTTTTCTTTTGTGTTTAATTTTTAAATTTGGGCTTTTAATTTTTTTTTTTAACAAGTTTAGGTCACTCGAGTGACCTATTCGAATTTCAAAACGTTAGAACCCTTTAGGGTTTATGGTTTTTCATGGTATCTAATTATAGATAATTGATTTTGTGATCGGACTTATTTGGCAGATTATTGTTTTTAAAAATAATCAATTTTTGAGATTTTATGACACTTCATGGTGGCTTAGTATGGGGAATTCAATTGGATTTTCATGGCCTTAAGGAGAAATGGTGAGGGTTTTGGCCTATATTAAGAACCTCAAATATTCAGTTTTTTCTTGACAAATTCGTAATCACAGCATCAGTAAGTTTGAGAGATTGTGAGGTTGGTTTCGAAGTTTTTGAGAGAGAGAGGTTGTGCTGAAATTCGAAAGTTTTCCGAATCACTTTTTGATCCATCGTTCATTCATCGTTTTAATCTTACAATTGTTGTAGGGATCTATATCTCCAACACTTAGGTAATTTGTTTCTATTTTAATTGCATGATTTCGGTCCGTAATCCATGATTTTAAGTTCTATTTATGTGAAAAAAAATCAAAAAAACCAAAAAGTACAAAATCAGAAAAATGAAGCTCGCTGCCCGAGCGACCTGATCAAATTACAAACTATGTTCTGTTTTTGCAAAAACTCGCCCAAAATCTTATACGCACTACTCATGCATGCTCACGTGTTTTGGTTTATATCCACGGATGTCCATGGGATCCTATGATAGGAAGTTTATACCATGAAATTTTGTTATAATATTTTTATGTTATGCAAGTAGATTATCTTTGTTGTGCATTTGGATTAGATTTGTGTGATTCATGTTGGTTCTGTCGGTTAGAGGTGTCATGTTGCCCAAGTTTTCGTAAAAGTTATATGACTATAACTTTGGAGAAAATATATAATGAATTTTAGGGACACTATTTCGAATAACACCTGAATAAGTTAACAAAGAGTATTAGGTGCATATTATGATAAATAGTGAAATGTGTAGAGATACCTAGCGTGTTTAACGAAAAATATATATAATTAGTTGCGTGGTCCCACCATAGCGAGTTAGTGTTGGGGGTTGACATGTGTTTGGTATTGTGATTATGTTGAAAGTACCCCAACTAGAAAGTGTTAAAGATGGTTGAGGCTGACTTCGAAAACATATGCAAAGACAACTGCAGACCTCGAGAGGGTGACGACCAATGTCTTGGATGTCATTGAACTAAATAAGAGGAAGCAGTTAATGGTCACTGGTACATTATCTAGATAAGGTGAAGTAATTATTGACTTGAGTGGACGGTATAAGGTCCTTTCCTTATCGGATAAGTATTCAAGTTGGTTTCATGACCTCAGACTACAAGCCCAGTGTATGTAAGGATTAGTCAATATCAACAAAAACGCTATGCTAGAGATGATGGGTAAGAATCCTACTAGAAACATTAAACGAAATACTGTATAACAAACCTACGTGTTGGCTTTGTTGTTCAAGTTTTATTCCATTGGTATTACTCTGTGATGTATCTTATTTCTATGTTATTTTTTGGGTTTAATTTTTCGAGTTATTTTCACTATTGAATTTCATTACTCATCATAGTAATTTCTTTTTCCTGACGTTTTATATCAAATATGGAAAAGTTGACGGAGACTCCGTCGGAACAAAAAGAGCCGGTTGTTGCAGATTAAGAGTTGAACAACACGTAACTATCATATTAATAGTTGCTCTATATATCTGTTTTGAAATTCCAATATAAATTCAAAAGGATATTTCGTCATTTTAAACTCTGCATTCTAAAATTTTGTTTCAATAATGGGTTTTCTTTTTGGACGGCCCGGGAATTACTATTCGAAAGGAAATTCACAGAGAATTGTACAAGGATTATATGACGGGATAAGTTTTGTTTCGAATTTTCTTTTTCTTTTCTCACTCTCACCATGTAATCTTTGTTCAATTTCCTAAGGTTTCTTTGCAAATAACAATTCTATAGTCAATATAAGCCCCAGATTTCCACCTCCTTTTCCTCCCTGTACGGCGATTCAACCCTCTCTTGGCCGCTGCCTTCTGCGGCTATTACTACTACATGATCCGTTCCATTTTTTTACACAGAGAAATGACGGTCGACATTGGTGACTGATTGTCAATCCTCTCTCTCTCTCTCTCTCTCTCATCTTCACTTTCTCTCTCAACCGTCTTTCTCTGTGTAAAGTGATGATTCGGATCAAGGTTACAGGGCTGGATCTATCCAATATGATGAACTTTTTACGATTTCGAAGCTCTCTTTTGGTGATTTTCATGGGTCAGATCAGATCTTCTCTTCTAGATTTCATTACATTTATGTCCGGGTGCATCTTTAATCAGACGGATAATCCAGATATTTGTATGAATCTGGAACTCTATGTATGCATTTTATGCGTGTGTGTGTGTGAGAGAGAGAGTGAGAGAGTAAGAGAGAGAGAGAGAGAGAGAGGTGGGATCGAAGTGGAACTCCTCAGTAGATCTTAAGCAATCGATTGGAACAAAGGTTGGAGTGCGTGAGTAAATTACATGGGTAGTCCCTCTCCTTTACATATTTCAACTCGTTACCCACTATGGTAAACAAGTTTAGAACATAATTCATAGACACAGGCTTTGTTTGGATGGGATGAATCGGCGCAGTTGAATTTGTAGCCGTCTGCTGTTTTATTTAATTATATTTGTTCTTGTAATTTATAGTGTAACATAAAAACAAGAGAGAACCTGTCCATATGGTCGGCAATACGATGACACTAATGGCCAAGACAGTTGTGAAGTGAGCACAACATAAAAAGAAAAAAAGAGCCCGGATTGTGTGTCCCCATCCGTATTCCTATTTTTTAAAAAATTCTATGATTGTATCCGTATCCTTGATGCACGATATAACAAATTGATATCATATTAGAAATTGCAGTCAATGGCTTCTTATGGACTTAATTATTCGGACACTTCCTAAACTATCATTGAAAATCATTTTCACCCCTTAAATACCTGAAGTAATAGAATTTATGGTCCCAAAAACTTTGTTAACAGAATAAGTGAAAAGACCTAATTGTCCTTAACATATAACAGGTTTTATGTTTAATTTTTTATATCGTGACAGTCATTGTTGCATATATTCAATCTTAATTCATAACAAAATCTCCTATGATTTTTGAGTAAATACAGGGTGATATACAATATTTTATCAATAATTTTTTATTTCTTGTTCTTTCAAGTGATGAAAAGTGCCTCCAATGCAAATCAATCTATCACATTGCATAAAATAACAATCAAAGATAAAAATAATAATATTTTGGACCTTCTCATTAATCTAATATTCTAACCTATTCTGACTTTTTTACTCTCTCATCAAATACATTAAATTATAAGGTTTTTTTATTTAGAGAAAAATTTCATGAACTTGCTGCTGAACCTTCTATTTTGTCAATAAGGTCATTAAAAAATTACTAACTACTACATATAATACCGAAAGTCTATACTTTTACATGTATAGTTCTTTTTCAGAAGTAAAATTATGCATTTATACTATGTAAATTGTAGGGTGAATTTTTTTGTGAAAATTACTTTGATCGTGCAAAGTAACATAAGTTAGTTTGTTGTCGAGATATTAAACAAAATTCATTTTTTAGTGTAGGCCAAAAAATTTAGTACTAAGAATTAATAGAGCTTTTTAGTCCTACTACATTTTGGGACAAGA
This sequence comes from Arctostaphylos glauca, assembly GCA_019985065.2. Taxonomy (NCBI): domain Eukaryota; kingdom Viridiplantae; phylum Streptophyta; class Magnoliopsida; order Ericales; family Ericaceae; genus Arctostaphylos; species Arctostaphylos glauca. Next base: position 25,718,106 of record JAHSPW020000007.1, on the reverse strand, counting down.
GTTGATTTCAAGTTAGCTATTTTTAGCACAAAAATTCATTTTTTTATATCTAAAAAAATACCTACAACAATACGTAATTGGATTGATAAATGAGACGAATGAGTCGAACTATATATGATTTGCGTTTATTTTTAAAATTTAATGATATTCAAGAATATATTAAAACTTGAATTATTTACTAGATGATTTACCCTCAAACAAGTTTTAATCGAATCGATTTCTAGTAACTTGAACTTTAAAAACATTATAATTTGAACGAGCTAATTACTATATATATATTATTTTACTAGCTACATCTAAAAAATCAACATTTTAGTCCACTTCTTGGAAAATTAAAAGGAAAAAGCACGAGTAGGGTATCATAAAAAATCAATACGATAAATACACTTTTAAAATTTAAATTCGGATACAGATTTGCTTGAAATTATCCGAAATATCTTTAACTTTTCGTGAAATAGTTCCTAGAGTTTCAGCATATTACAAACTAATCCCTGTGAGATTGTAATTGCGGGACACAGCCGCGTGACGTTAGCAGAGCGCAGACCCAACCGTGTAGGCGGACCGAGTCAAGAGACCGGCCAGATTTTACCAGTAAGACTTCAATGGCGGCAATTTTCACTTGTTCTCTCTTAGCCCAAGGTCAAACTTCCTCTATATATCAAATTCAACAACGTAGTAGAATCAAACAACCAGTTAATATAATCATTCTCTCGTCAAGAACTCGGTCAACGATCCAATACTCACAACAATCTCTTCATCGTCCCCCATCCCCGAACCCGGATGATTTCTAGGGTCTCATCCTAACATGGCTCGATCCAAGCTAGGATTAGCTTTCTCCCTCTTCGTCTATCTCTGTTTAACAACAGTCGAATCCAAGTGTCCCAAAAGCTGTGACTTGGCTTTAGGTTCGTACTACGTCTGGACCGGATCGAACCTCAGCTTCATTTCCGAAGTAACAAGCGCTTCAATCAATGACATCCTCGGTTACAACTCAAATATCCCCAACCAAGACAGCGTCCAAGCGGGCTCTAGAATCAACATCCCCTTCACCTGTGACTGCATCAACGACGAGTTCTTGGGCCACGTGTTCCAGTACTCAGTTCGGTCCGGCGACACGTACAGTCAGGTCGCCAGCACGTACTACGCGAACCTTACTACGGCCGCGTGGGTGCAGGCGTTCAATAGCTACGAGGCGACCCGGATTCCGGATACTGCGGTGCTCAATGTGACCGTGAATTGTTCGTGTGGGGACGCGTCGGTGTCGATGGCGTACGGGCTGTTCGTCACGTACCCGCTTCGGGTTGAGGATAGCTTGGAGTCAGTTGCAGCTGCTACGAATGTGAGTGCGAATTTGCTGCAGAGGTATAACCCAGGTGCCAATTTTAGTGCTGGGAGTGGTCTGGTGTACATTCCGGGCAGAGGTGAGGTTTTGTTGCTTTTGTTGGGGAGTGAGTTGTTTGTGTGTGTGGTTGAATGGTTTGAACGAGTACATATTTGTTGATGATTTTCTTTTATTGCTAAAGAGATATGATGGATTAGAGCATTTGGATCAACAACTAATAAGAGATTATATACTTGGTGGACAACAAATTCCTCAAAGTTGGGATATCCAATCCTCGGAGTGTGTAGTATATTTATCTGAGCCTGTGTTGCCGAGGAACACTAATCGCCGTACCGAATTCAGCTTTTAAACATGCTACACGATATGTTGAGTTTAATACAATACCGAATCGAGTTTTGGAAACATGCTACTCCTTCATTCTAAAACAGTGAACTTCACAATTTAAAGAGATCCAACAGTTATTTCAAACAATAAATTTAGTAAACTAAAGATCAAGGGACTTGAGTTGTTGGTAGACCAATTGTTAAACTCATTCTGTTCTAGGAATGTGTATTGCATGAATAATTTGAAAATTAATGTTTTATTTTACTTTATCACTTTGGTGAAATACACTATTTCTGGAATCAATTGTTATTGTAGCGCAATTTAGTGCTCTAGGCGTGCGCTCCAATTCCCATTCCTCATACGAATACAACCCGTGTTTCGGGTAACGTAGGTTCTGTATGGGATTATCCGTCCTATCCCTATTGGATAGGTTATAGGTTTCCTTTACTACTAATTTGGCAAATCAGACGTGGCCTCAGGATTTAGCATAAATTCCGTCGTAGGCAACTTTACCGATAATTCATTTGGATATGTAGTCAATCGGCATCCCATTTGGTAATTTCAAACAACTGCAAGTCTAAATTGTTATTCTATTAGCAAAATTTTAGTTGTTGTACTGATTGGTGGCTTTCCTTGAAGGAATTTGTTTTATATTGTTTGACAAGGTTGGGCAAGGAAAGAGTAAAGGATGTTTCACTGTACTTCTAATATGATGATCTAAGCCATTTGGCATAAAATGGGTTGCTAATGAAGTTGGAGAAGTGTAATAGCTCCATGCAATCATGTCTATTTTGTTTCATAGGGCCTTTTTGTAAGTCAGGTGTTCCAAGATGTATGTCAACCTTGCCTCGAAACTGGGAAGTAGTAATGACATTATAGCAACTGCAATGACATACTTTTGATTCATGTTATCTTAATGATGATTTATATCAGTCATTGCAGCATGAGAATCTTTAGTCGAAATGTTAAAGTAGAAAATTGTATGATTCAATTGTCTGTTTATTTCAGATGTGTCATGCAACAGTTGCATCATCATATTATCGTTGATTCCAGTGAAGCTTCAAGTGTCCAATTATCTTAACTTTGATCTCTTGATTCTTTGCAGATCAAAGTGGAAGTTATCGACCCCTGACATCCAGGTAATTTTGTTTTCAACCTCAATGTTCTTTTAACTGGATCCACGTTACTTGTTGCTTTTTAAAACTTTCAATAAAGTGTTGACATCTGACAAGTGTTTATGGTTTTCCCTTTTGCAGCACAGGTTCTCTGGTCTTCTCCGCGACTGGTTCAATGTTGACTTGCTTAATTACTCTTAACACACTAGTACAAACATGGATGGTCACTTGGATCTACTTTAAGTACTTGTCTCGCCTTTTGTTTAAGCAGGATTGTCAGGTGGAGTCATAGCTGGGATATGTATAGGAGTAGTGATGGGAGCACTACTAGTAGCTGTTTGCATATATTTTGGTTTCTACAAGAAGAAGAAAGTGCAAAACAAAATATTGCTTTCTAGAAGATCTGAAGATCTATTTCTTCAAAATGGAAGGGGTACTTCTCCAATATTTCTCTTCTTCTGTTCTTTTTCTCTGAACATTTATGTTTGAAAGGGTGTCTCATGGATGTATCTGGGTAGCAATTCCCCTTTTTGCTCATTTTACCTTTTGGCTGAAGATGAATCCAATCTGACAAACTGGGAAACTTTATGCACACACTGGTCACAATGTCCTCCGGAATTCTAAACACCTGTGGTTACAAGTAGTACATCTAGTATAGTCGGTTTTCAATTTAAGATAATTGTGAGTGGATAAAAACTCTTTTACCTAAAAAGTTAGTTGCTCGAACTATGGCCGAACACACAAACTAGCACACTCTCCGAAAAGAATAACTCGTCAAAGAACCCTCTGCCTCTTGTCGGCGGGAAAACACCTTGATGATTAAGTCAGTGCTCAATCAATCTAGCTCTCAACTCGAATGATTGTAATAGCAAGTTACAACGGACCTGTACCCTTTAGGTGCTTCTTCTTTTATAGAGTTTCTTCCTCGTTCAATTTGAATCCTTACCCACCACTAATTGCTCATTAGGGGGGATTATACTTTCTGACAGTTGGCCCCTAACAAGATAAGCCTTATCCGGACTCTTCAAACCTTATCTCATACAGTTAGAGTTTAATTCAATGGTTATAGAGTTTAATTCAACGGTTAACTTCTCATAAGATGAATTTGCCTAGGTCATCCTTGTCTATTTAGGTCTGATCCAGAACTATTCAGGTTTGGAACTTATCCACATTTGTTACAATCTGATCACAATTACTTAACTTTCTCATGTCGGTAAATATAATCATTTGCTCAGTAGTATGCCCGTACACAAGAGTACCGTGCCGCCGAGTTGGCTTCTCACCTATTTGTTTGATAAACCCTAATTAGGTTAATCGGTTTTTACCTGCTTCAGAAACAGAAGGTTACTGCTCAAATCAGTCAAAAAAATCGTGATGATTTGATTGGTGGAATGTGGTTTCCATGAAAACATTTGGTGGTTAGGAAATTTCAATGGTATTTTACTGGTCCAAAATTCTCTTAATGTTCTTCCATGTGTTGAAGCATATCATATTGAGTTTCTATGGTTCCTCAGCTTCTCATGCTGCACAAAATGAAATTAGTCAAGATGCTGACACTAAAGTGTTTTCCTTTTGCCCCTTGCTTGTGCGTTTTAGCTATGGGAAGTACTTTGGAGAAAGCTTCAGACTCCATTGGCATGCCTGGTAATTCTTCTTCACGCCGTATAGGCATCAGTGTGGACAAATCTGTAGAGTTCTCCTACGAAGAGCTTGCAAAGGAAACTAAGGACTTCAGTATTGCTAATAAGATTGGTCAAGGTGGCTTTGGAGCTGTCTACTATGCTGAGTTGCGAGGCGAGGTTTGTAGCTATTAATCTCATTATGATATGAAACTGATATCATATTCAAACTGCATTCTATGGCTGTCTCCATAAGTAGCTTCTTTGATTGGCTTCTTATCAATGATTAATACATATACACATGCTTATACAAAGTGATCTGCTGTTCTTACTTCTACATTTTGTTCCATTTATGCAAGTGGAAAGAATGTTTAAAAGAGGATGAATATGTGACTAATCTGATTAGGGAAGCTTGAACATCAGCTTGTCATATAAGTTTCAACCTGGGCTGCTGAGGAAAGCTGATATGGAGTCGCTGTGGAGAATGATGCTCAACTTGTTTGTTAATGTTATTTAGGAATCAATTTCTGATAGTCCATGGTTTATTGAGTCCCTTTTTAAGACATCAGAGTGTGCTTGCTCCCTAGTCCCTACCCTCAGTGATGCTTAAGTTCTGACCCTAAGCAAGTAAACTGAGTTCTCATAAATTCCAGCATGGATTTTGTAGGCGGCAATTTAACTGTCGTCTCTGAATATGGAAATGGACGTGTTCATGTAGTAACCCTAAGGCAGCTGGGACAATGCTTCATGGGGCAGAAATTGGGCGTACCTGGCAGCAGGATTGTATGGGCAATTAAGATAACCAAGCTACTTGAGAGTCACTTAGGCTCACTTCAGATTTCTCATTAGGTGGATGAGGATGAGCCAAACTCAGCTATACTTTTGAAGCCTTCCAAAATTTTAAGCTTAGTTGAAAACATTCATTATGCCAAAAGATTTTGGAAGTGAAGCTGCTTGAGCTCATTTTTAATGGCTCGAGTTGATTCTCATTTTCTATCCTTAGTGATTGAATAACCAACTTCCCTGACATTTGGAGCTCATTGTGGTCCCGATGCTGACATCCCACAGACTCATGAATTGCCTTGCTTAAGATTTAGGAATAAAAGGACTACAATGCTTCCTCGAGAAGGACAAAAAGTAAGGCCACTCATATTGTAGCAGTGTCGCAGAAATGTTATAACATAGACTATGATTGATCATTGAAGAGATTATTTGACTGAAACAATCAACCTCGGATCCATCCATTTTCAGGAGGGTCAAATTCCTAGCTCTTGTAATTGCTTAGTATTGAAGAACCCCTTTAAATCTCAGAATAGGGTGACCAAATGGTCGACTACAAAACCTACGAGGGTTAAAATGCTGTATTTAGCTTGTTTGCAGCTTTACAATATAGTGAATGGATGGAGTGAAAAAGCTGGATTGGCGGCTCAATAGTACCTGGCCATTTGATTGTATTAATATCAATCTCATTCTCTTCTGTGATCAATCTCATAACCCTCTTTACTAACAGCTTTTTTAATTCTACTATGGATTTTGCACTCCGGTAGCCGCAATACAAGTAGTTTCTGTGAGTAGAATACTGTTGGCATGGATTGGCATGCTTAAGAAGTGCTATTAACTGGTCTTTTTTTTTATTCTGATGCTGGATATGTGTATTATCTTTCCTAATTCCTTGTGGCGAAACTCTGTGCAGAAAGCTGCAATCAAGAAGATGGATATGCAGGCTTCAAGAGAATTTCTTGCTGAACTGAAGGTTTTAACACATGTTCATCACCTAAACCTGGTAATAATCGTCTCTTTCCCAGGGATGACGTCTTTTTGCGCACATTGTCTTTCTTTGATTTTGGCAGTTTTATCTAGCGAATTCTGTCTAGCTAATTGTTTTCATCGATGTTTTCATGAAATCCCTTACCTCCCGCGCATAGCCAAAAAGCAATGTGACTATTATTCAACTCATATGAGCAGAAATATTTTAATTAACGTGAGTAAACTGGTACGCTAAACTAAAAAGTAAACCTTAATCCTCTAAAGCTTAATCTGCTATGGTAGGACCAGGACCTTATGGCATTGCAGTATATTAGTGCTAATAGGGTTCAATTTTGTTCTAGTTTTGTTTGTAGAGGCCGGGGCACACCCTATGCATATGCACGTCGAGCAATCTGCAATATATAAAAAAAAACGAAAATTTGTCGACTGTGATAATATGAACGTATGCTTATAAGCTACACATACTGTTTGTAATGCAATGTAATAATTTGTCAAATAGACTGTGAATATGAGATGTTATACATACGTAATGAAAATGAATTTTTTAGATTGTAAAATTACATTAGTTTCGTTACTTATGTTGTTTGTAGTCAATTTTTTTTACATAGACACTTTTTTAAGTTAAAATAATATGACTTATTCGCTATAAGTAAAAATAGTCAACTGAGGCAAGATCTCCCCCGTTTCAATTGTGTAAATATGATAACACAATCCAAATAAGTATATTGCAAATGACCTTTTGAAACCTAAAACCAAGCAAAAGTTCGATATACATCTCTAAGGCATGTGTTCGTGTTGATATCCCTACAACGTGTTTTTTTTATAAAATGGACATTAAAACAGTCGAATCTATCGGTGGACACCTTGTGAAATAAGTGTCTTGGAACATGTCAGAGTGTGTCCTGTGTCCTCCTAATGGTCTTTTTTCAAACAGTTCTACCAAATTGAACTGGAAAATTATTTATCGGCATTTGTGAACTTACCTGATAGCCAGAATAAACTTTGACAGATGCTCAAAATCCTTCACGTCAGAGGCTCAAAACCCTTTACGTGGGAAGCTGTGATGAAGTCTTTCAAGTGTTAATGTACAGTAGTAAAGGTCACTATCAAGGGGAAACCAAAATATTTGTGGGAATTGTCACATCAAGATGAGTTTGGAAATAGTGTTCGGATGAATGAGTTTAGAAATAGAGTTTGGATGAATGAGGGATCAAGGGGAAAGCAAAACATTTGTGGGAATTGTGACGTCAAGATGAGTTTTGAAATGGTTGTCAGATGGAGGAGGAACTGATAGGTTGAGTGGGGAAAACGGGAGTTGTGGGTTAGTTAGATAGTAATTTTACTCTTTTATCTAAGCACTTTAAAATTTTTACATTGGACAGTTTAGAAATATAGTTTGGATGAACTTATTGTTGTGACACGGCTTCAGTTATACCAAAAAGAGTAGCCCCTTTCTGTTAGTATAGATGATCTTTTTAAGATATGGATCATTTTCAAGGATACACATATATGTGTGTGTATCATTTTAGGCATGGTAACATATATTGGCATCTAATGCAGGTGCGCTTGATTGGCTATTGCGTTGAGGGCTCTCTTTTTCTAGTTTATGAGTACATCGAGAATGGAAATTTAAGCCAACATTTACATGGATCAGGTGATAAGATGTGCATGGCAAGACCTCAATTAGCGGTAGTGCATTGAAACAATGCCATTGATTATTACATGGTCTTTTTCAGGATGGGATCCCCTCCCTTGGTCTACCAGGGTGCAAATTGCTCTTGATTCAGCCAGAGGACTTGAATATATTCATGAGCATACTGTTCCTGTCTACATTCATCGGGATATCAAAACAGCAAATATACTGATAGACAAAAACTTTCGTGGGAAGGTGATCCTCTTTCCTTTTTGTGGACCTGTTGTTTGGTGACCATGTGGAAAGGGTTTCATTGTTGACTTATTGTACTAAATGCTCCTTTTGCAGGTTGCAGATTTTGGTTTAACAAAGCTGACTGAAGTTGGGGGTACTTCACTGCCTACACGTCTCGTGGGTACATTTGGATACATGCCACCAGAGTAAGATGACCTGTTTCTTGAAAACTTGGTACGAGAAAAGTCTCCATGTACAGATTCCTTCAAGTTTGAAGGAGTAGGTTTTGAATTTCGTATTTGTTTGGCATAATTTTGTTACCATCCTTGGATGCAGATACGCCCAGTATGGCGATGTTTCTCCCAAAATAGATGTCTATGCATTTGGGGTTGTCCTCTATGAACTAATTTCGGCCAAAGAAGCCATAGTCAGGGCAGGTGGTTCTATGGCCGAATCAAAGGGCCTCGTTGCTTTGGTAGGTTGTGTCCCCCCTTTATTTTTTCTAATTAGTAATTAGAGCTCTTAGCAACATGCCAGACATGCTCAATCTCTATCGGGGCTTCTGAAAGGTGCTTGCCATATGCTCCAATTTGTCCTTATGAGCTAATTATCATTGTCCCCAATGCTTGTAGTTTGAGGAAGTTCTTAATCAGCCTGATCCAAAAGAAGACCTTTGCAAGCTGGTTGACCCCAGGCTTGGTGATAGCTACCCCTTCGATTCAGTTCGCAAGGTGATTTTTTTCCCTCATCTCCTGAAAAACCATGAAGTGTTTTTGTTGTTAGTGAATTTACTTCTTAGGAAAGTTTCGTCTCTGATTCGGTTGCAGATGGCCCAGCTTGCTAGAGCTTGCACGCACGAGAACCCTCAACTACGACCCACCATGAGGTCTGTTGTGGTGGCGCTAATGACTCTTTCGTCCTCAACCGAAGATTGGGATATTGGCTCTTTCTATGAAAACCAGGCTCTAGTCAATCTAATGTCTGGGAGGTAGTAGCTGCCAAGAGAAAGCCCGGCATTGGCTGTAATAGCCATATCAAACTGTTGAAGATTTTCACAGATTCACAAATTTGTTGCAAATGTGCATGTTTTGTATTTGTTGATTGTTTTACAGGAGGACAATTAAGGAATTCAAAAGGTAATAAGCCTTGATTTGTCATTGTTGAGTTCTAAAACTACCCTTGTACTTACGTTTCCTGGTGATAATACACATTTGATCTCATTGTTGAGTTCTAAAACTACCCTTGTACTTACGTTTCCTGGTGTTAATACACATTTGATCTCATTGTTGAGTTCTAAAACTACCCTTGTACTTACATTTCCTGGTGTTAATATACATTTGATGTTGTTATTTTTTTGGAATTATTTTTTAAAAGTAGCTATAGAAGGATTCTTTTTCTTTTTCTTTTTCGGGTAGCTATGGAGGAGTTGAAATGCTGAATATATCATTATCAGGTCTTCTTGTTTCTGCTTTTGATCGAAACGGGGTACTGATAAAATCAAAAAACAACTATGTAGACATTAAAATAAGTGGATTTTTTTTCTTTGATGGACAGTTTTTATAATTGTTTTTTGTGACAACTTCAATTTTTAGTTCACTTCAAAAGAAATGACCCATTTTTATATTAAAATAAATATAAAAATTAGACCAAATGGATCTTACCCGCGCATAGCAGGAAACCTTATCTTTGGGGGTTCATCAAGTCAAGTTGGGATAGTGGGCCCTCTTTATTCTAGAGCATCACCAAGAGACCAGTTAAATGTGATTTTTAGCTAGCTCCAAAAGTCTCAATAAAAAAATAGGTATTCTAGTATAAATAATATTTTAAAAGACAATAGCAATAATAGAGAGGTTGTTTGAATGAATAATAAAAAATCACCAGTTAAAATGAAAAAAATTGAATTTTGGATAGGTATTGTGCCTACCACTCTTGGACATACACTTTTTGGACGAAAAGCCCAGATGCCTCGCGAAACAAGAAAATAATAATACGCTACATTTCACTTCCTGAGGTTTCTGACAATTACAGAGATTTTTCTTGAGATTTTTGAAATTACACTGACCTCTTTTATTTTGCCTCACAATTTTGTCTCACGCCCCTGTTGTTACTTTTTGGACGAATGCTATATTTCCTAAATTACCCCTGAGGTTAGTGAAATTTAACGAAGATAAAACAAGCGTCCCTACCCCCTCCTTCCTTTTTTTTTTCCTCAGTCAATCTCTCTCTCCATCCCTTCCCGATTTCCTCCTCACTGTTTCACTCATACATTCACACTTTTATACCTCGAATACTAGAGTGATGGATCAATAGATTCTTTCCGCTGCCAAGCATAAATTCGAAAGTGAGGACACCATCCCTCTTATTTGAATTTGTTTTACTTGGTCTTTTGTTTTTATTTTTTGGGTATCAAACAACTCTGCAATATATAGCAATACAAGGAAGGAAAAGAACCAAGAACATTAACTACAAAATTAAGATTAAGAATGAGTTTTTTTTTTATTTGTGTGTGTAGCTTTCACAAATGGAGAAAAATCAAGAGGGAATCCTCACAAAGATAAAAAAAAAACATAGAAAACAAATAAAATTAAGAAATACGTCATAACACAACAAAATACTAACATAATGCACATATTTGTTCTCCTTTTAACATAACAACTTCATCATTTATCAAAGAAAAAAAACTTATGGGGAGGATTTATAGTTGTGGTAGTTTATAGTTATTGAAAAAGCGGTAAAAAATTTCCTCACGTTAGGACTGATATGAATAATTTTAAAATCATTTAAATGGTATACCCAGAAGACCATACGAGGAGGATTTGAAAAATAATCATATTGAGATAATTGAAAGTGTAGAAATCCGAATTTTAAAAAAAAAGTTAAATCATTTTTCCTTTGTGTTTAATTTTTAAATTTGGGCTTTTAATTTTTTTTTTTTTTGTATTAAATTTAGGCTGCTCGAGCGATCTTTTCGAATTTCAGACGCTAGAATCCTTTAGGATTTATGTTTTTTCGTGGCATTTATTTATAGATAATGGATTTTGTGATCAGATTTATTTGGCATATTAATGTTTTTAAAAATAATCAATTTTTGAGAAATTCAAATGGGATTTTCATGGCGTTAAGGAGGAATGATGAGGGTTTTGGCCTATATTAAGAACCTCAATTATTCAGTCTTTTCTTCACAAATTCGTAATAACAACATCAATAAGTTTGAGAGACTGTGAGGTTGGTTTTGAAGTTCTTGAGAGAGAGGAGGTTTTGCCGAAATTTTGAAAGTTTCCCTAATCATTTTTGATCCGTCGTTCATCGTTTTAATCTTGTAATTGATGTAAAGATCTATATCTCCAACACTTAGGTGTTCGTTTCTGTTTTAATCGCATGATTTCGTCTGTAATTTAAAGAATTGGTTTTCCTTGATTCTATTGATTGACCCGTAGGTAATATATATACAATATTACAAACTAAAAGTCTAGCTACAGTTATGGGTACAATCCATATAATATGGCTATAATATGACAATTATACCATTGACCAAATCAGAATAGAAGATTAGATATTCTAGTATAATCTTAATATATGGCAATTATACCATTGACCAAATCAGAATATACATATTCTATAAATAGAAGATTAGATATTCTAGTATAATCTTAATAGTAATTCATGATTTTATTTTATGTTTATGTGAAAAAATAAAAAAATCAAAAAGTTCAAAATCTAAAAAATGAAGATCGCTTGAGCATGCTCTAACTGGTCGAGCGATCTGATTAAATTATAAACTATGTTATGTTTTTACAATTTTTCTATCCCTAATGTTTTACACCATATAAAGAAAAGTTGACGAAGACCTCATTGGAACAAAAAGAACCGAGTGTTGGAGATGAAGAGTTCAACAACACATGACTATCATACCAAAAATTGTTCTGTATATTTATTTTAATATTTCAATGAAAATTCAAAAAGATATTTTCGTTATTTTCAACTTCCCTCTCTAGAATTCTGTTTCAATAATGTGCCTTCCTCTTGGACGGCTGAGATTGCAAGGCACATTTCCTTTTTGACAATTTAACGTGAGCTTCAGATGAGGACAACCGTGCACTTCTAGGGCTCTACGTCTGCCTATATATAAAGGATAGTTTACGCATACTTTTCCTCATATGTCAATATAAGCCCTAGATTCCCACCTCCTTTTCCTCCCAGTACGGCGATTCAGCCCTCTTTAAGGCCACTGCCGTCTGCCGCTATTACGATTTACGTGATCCGTTCCATTTTTTTACACAGAGAAATGACGGTCGAGGACTGGTGATTGATTGACTCAGCGAGATCAGTCAATTCTCACGATCTCTCTCATCTTCACTTTCTCTCTCAACTGTCTTTCTCTGTGTAAAGTGATGATTCGGATCAAGAACATTTTGTTACAAGGCTAGATCTAACCAATACGATGAACTTTTTATGGTTTTCCAAGCGCTTTTTTGGTGATTTTCATGGGTCGGATCAGATCTGCTCTTCGAGATTTCGTTATATTTATGTCCGGGTGCATTTTTAATCACACGATTACATTTTATAGTTACATCATGTGACAATTTGTAAACACGGATAATCGAGATATGTATATGAATCTGGAACTCTATGTATGCATTTTATGAGTGTGTGTGTGTGTGTGTGAGAGAGAGAGAGAGAGAGAGAGAGAGAGAGAGAGAGAGATGGATAGATAGAGAGAGGAGGGGGGGGGGGGATGGAAGTGGAACTCCTTACTCCGTAGTAGATCTTAAGCAATCGATTGGAACAAAGGTTGGAGCGGAACGTGGGTAAATTACATGGGTAGTCCCTCTCTTTTACATATTTGAACTCATTACCTACTATGGTAAACAAGTCTAGAACATAATTCATAGACACAGGCTTAGTTTGGATGGGATGAATCGGCACAGTTGAATGGATAGCCCGTCTGCTGTTTTATTTAATTATATTTGTTCTTCTAATTTAAACCATAACAAAATACAACGAGAGAAGCCGTTTATATGGTCAGCAAGGAGGATGGCACTAACGGCAAAAGACTGTCGTGGGAGCCTGAATTGCGTGTTCCCCTTGTGTCTGTATTCCCATTTTTTCAAAAATTATGTGTTTGTATCTGTATCCGTGGTACATAGGTCAAGGTGGCTTTGGATCTGTCTACTATGCTGATTTGTAGTTATTAATCTCATCAAGATAACAAGCTGATATCGTATTAGAAACTGCGTTCTATGGCTGCCTCCAACAAGTAGCTTCTTTGATTGGCTTCTTATCTATGATTAGTACATATAAACATGCTTATACAAAGTGATATGCTGTTCTTATTTTTACATTTTGTTCCATGTATGCAAGTGGAAAGGATGTTTAAATTTAGGGAAGCTTGAACATCAACTTGTCGCAAAATTTTCAACCTGGGCTGCTGAGGAAAGCTGGTCTGGAGTCGCTGTGGAGGATGATGCTCCAACTTGTTTGTTAATGCTATGTGGGAATCAATTTCTGATACGGTTTATTTAGAGGAAGAGTCTATGTTCCCATAAAAGTTTTTTAGAAAACTTCACATAATTTATGTGAAAATGAATGTACTATATTTACTTGAGCGTGTGATTTTAAATCCAAATGAATCTTCACCCTTGATTTTGTATTCGAGAATGTTTTCGAACAAAGTTTTCTGGACCGTAGCATTGCTCGTTTAGCCGTGGGCAATGGATATGGATTAATTGACGTATTTCTGTAGTAAGCTTAAGGCAGCTGGGACAATGCTTCATGGAGCTGAACTTGGGCGTACATGGCTGCAGGATTTTATGGGCAAGTAAGATATTAGGTTGAAGCTGAACCAAGCTACTGAGATTCGCTTGGGCTCTCTGGAGATTTCTCGTTAGGCGGATGAGCCAAACTCAGCTAACCATTTGAAGCCTTCCAAATTTTTAAGCTCAGCTGAAAACAGAGTCTCACTGTGCCAAAAATTAAGGCCACTCATGTTGTAGCAGTGACACACAAATGTTATATCATATCATATATATGATCGATCATTGAAGATATTATTTGACTGAAACAATCAACCCCCGATCCATCCACTTTCAGGAGGGTCATATTCATTTCTCTTCTAATTGCTTAGGGTTCAAGAACCCCTTTAAATCTAGGAGTACCAAATGATCGATTGCAAGGCCTATGAGGGTTAAAAGGATGTATTTGGCTTGTTTGCAGCTTTACAATATAGTGAATGGATGGAACGAAAAAGCTGGTTTGGTGGCTCAAATGTACCTGGCCATTTGATTCGTATTCATGTCAATCTCTCACTGTTTTCTGTGATCAATCTCGTAACCGTCATTACTTACAGCATTTTTCATTCCACTATGGATTTTGCACTCCTGTCGCTTGCAATACTAGGGCTTCATTTGGCCAAACTTAAGTCAGGTTGGATTATTTGGCTTTTTTTTTTATTTTTATTCAATTTTTTTTTGTATTTATTATTTTTATGTCATTTTTCGTGGCTTATTGGTTCGTATCGATGAAACAAATCTAAAAAGTATAAAATTATGTCCAAAAGTTAAAAAAAAGTCACTAAAGACGAAAATAAGCCAACACGGACGCTGTTTTTTGCTTATTTTTTGTCTTTTCTGAACTTTTTTTAATTTTTTAACATAATTTAATACTTTTCTGAAATCTCTTGTCGAGACGAACCAATAACCATCAAAAAATTGATGAAAAACAAAAAATTTGAAAAAAAATTTAAATAAGGACAAAAACCTAAACAGTGAATAATTCAATAATAAGGCCAGGCCAAATGGACCCTAGTAGTTCTGCCAATGGAATACTGAGGGAGCCTTTAAATCAATGATTTTATCATGCTTTGATTTGAAAGGCATGTATCCAGTCTAAATGCAAAGACGGCCCTATAGGTAGAAGCTGTTAAGCTATTCGACTAGTAGAAAGCGTGAGGAGGAAGATTTCGATTCGGCTCGTTGATTTTGTTTTTCTTTTTTCGGGCAGCTACAGAGGAGCTGCCATGTTGAGTAAATCATTACCAGGGCTTCGTGTTCTTGATTTTAATCAAAACTGGGTACTGATAAAATCGGAAAAAAAAAGGGTAGAAATTCATACAAAGATGTCACCAGTTACTTCACCAACTAATCTTAGAATTTCGAATTCAGGGTAAGTTTGGAAAAACATAGTATTTTCCGCTATTGACGATGCTATCTTTACTAGTGTGATTTATGGCTTATTTGGCCTAATTGTTTATTAAATAAAGAAGCTCTTTGTAGAATTGGATTGAATTTAATCTGTACTTAATGTAAGTTTTGACAAATTATGTCCTTTAATTTGGAAATGTAATATGTACAAACCAAGAGCAAAATCGTTATTTCACATCAACCAATTATTAAGATTCAGAGACCCGTGGGTTAAATTTCTGTTGATGTGGGTAGACATTTAGGTCAATAATTTAAACTAAACACGAAGAATTATTGCCCTTGATTTGAGGAAAAAAAGTCAAATAGAACTTTACCCCAAATGAGAACAATGATAATCAACTGTGTGGTTAGAGCAACTCTAGGCTGTAGCCAACTCTCTATTTGAGGCCTGTTCGGCAAAGTGAGCCCTCACTACGTGTAGTGAGCCGATCCGGCCATCTATTTCGGCAACGGATGGTTCAGATTCAAATAAGTATTTATTAATTATTTTTATAAATAAATATTAATTTGAATCTGAACCGTTCATTGCCGAAATGGACGACCGGATCGGCTCACTACACGTATGTAGTGAGGGGCTCACTACTGGCCCCCCTATTCCCGGCAAAATGTAAAATTAAACGTACTTTTTGCAACTCTGACAAATTAATCAAATGGCTAGGTATTTTGCCTATTTGCATATTGACTAGCTATATTTAGCTAGTCAATGGATATGCTCTATGTAAATTTCAATTACTTATTATAAAGTATCACATCATTAATTATCTCATCAAATATGTATTGATTTATCATATTATATAATTTGACTAGGCTAAATATCTAGTAGTGTTGGAGCAAATACATACAAAATGCTTAGGCAAAATAAAAATGATACTTTTTTGTGTAGCAAAATAATTAGTAGTGTTACAGGGTTGAGTTTGGTTAGTTGTCATAATCAAAATTTTAAATAATTTTCCCTTTTCTTTTCTTTACAAATCCAATTTTCACTGCACATAGTAAATTGAATTTTTAGAACATAAGAATTTAATGTCTTAAAAGTTTAATTGACCAAACTAGAATAATCTAAAACAGATAAATACTTTTAAATATTCGTTTTTTCTGAATTTTAAAAAAATATAGTTTATATTTTATATTTTTATAAATTTTTTCGATGAGACGAACTAATAATTTAAAAAATTAATACTAAACTAAAAAATACAAAAAAAATAAAAATAAATTAGGCCGAATCGATCTTATCCGTTCATCGCCGGAAACGTTATCTTTGGGCCTCATCAAATCAAGTTGGGATCGTGGGCCCTCTTAGTCATAGACACCTCTTGGACGAAAGGCCCAGATCCTTCGCGAAACAATTTGGTGGAATTTGGAAACAGTCAAAGAATCAGTGGAAATAGCAATACTAAACTCCAGGCGTGTATACGTATGTATCCTCTTCAGCAAGAAATAAGGAACTTTGATGACCTCATCCGTGAGACAAACCAACCAGGATTCAAACTTCTCTTCTTCCCCTACCTCTTCGGCCATTGAGATCGATTACATCTTATTGGAAAACTATATATACATCCGAATATAGGTATTTACTGAAGGATTACTTGGATAGGGAGAGAACGAGGAAGTTTTAGTGAGAGAAAGAGATGGATTTTGAGTTGAGAAGAGCGCGAGAGAAGCTTGAGAAAGAACAGAGGGAGAGGAAAGACAAGGCAAGGTTGAAGCAGGAAAGAGAGAGAAAATCGAGACTAGAGGCTACCCGGCAACGGGAAGCCATTGAAGCCGCTCAGCGATCTCGAAGGATCGATGCTGCTGAAGCCCAACTAAAGGTCATTTTTCTCTCTTCTATCGTCTATGAACTTATTGTTTACGATCTGTGCTTGAATTGAGCTAAGCTAATCGATAATTGGGTACTCATTGTGGGACGGAAAAATCCTTGGTTTCTCAGTTAGGGTTTATAAACTGATGTATTGTTTCTGATTTGACTCTTTTTGGGGGCAATTGTTCGCAGATAATTCTGCTGAAGACACAAATTTTATTTACGAAATAGTAATTTGGTTTTGCTACTGCTTAATATCCCCGTCCATGTAAAAAACTAATCCAAGGTGTATACAGAATACGCTATAGATTTCAGTTGGTCATTTTTCAAATATCAAAGAGCTGCTGTTATAGCTGCTATGAACTTATTCCATCCTACATATGATTGGTTGCTTCTCGAACTCGAAGGCAGGGCAGTAACCTGAAAAAAAATATTCAAATCCTCTGTAATGTTGGGGGTTCCTATGATATTTCGCTGATTATGAGTGTTGTTGCTTCCTTTTTCTTCTCTTCTATCACGTTTGAACTTGTGGGCTTTCGTGGTGGGGTGTTATTTAAACATCTAGCAGTCTGTCCTCTGTTGGAAGAGAAGGTTCATGTAAGGACCTGACAGCTCAGTTGGTATCAACAAGGAGCTGACTCCCTTTACTTCCAATCACCAGAAAATGTGAATTAACATGGCTGGTTTGAATTATCAATCAGATGAAGTTACCATTGTACCCATCAGTGGTCAATTGCTTCAAACATGTTGGATCAAGTTTTTAGTGTATTTGGTTTACATGAATTGTAGGTATGTCCTTTAGGCGTTAAAGATAGAACCAATTTTCTTTCATTTACGTATCATAAAACTCTAGAAGGTATTTTTGACAGCGGTGGATGTGACTTGCACTTTTTTTTTTGTATTACCTTTTTCTTTGATTTGCTTCTTCTGTTGCAGGAAGTTGGAGTTATTCATACAGATTTTTACCCTTTTAAATTATGTTTTTTCAGGCTGATCAGGAAATGGAGGAAAATATACTTGTTGGAAGAGGCATTATGTTTTGTCGTGTTCTCGAAGCTGTCTCTTACCAGGGCCATGGAGATAAAATTAAGCTACCACCTTCTTGCTTCACAGAGTTGTCGGAACAAGGTGCTTTTGACAAAGGACCGCTACATTTACGCTTATCTGTAATTGACCAAGATGCTCTTTCAGATATCAAAGATGGTCAAAAGCACGGAACAACACATGCTGGTGTCCTGGAATTTACTGCAGAGGAAGGTTCGGTTGGGCTACCTCCTCATGTATGGAGTAACTTATTCCCTTCTGGTTCCCCAGAGACTTCATTTACTGAAGTTCGTTATGTTTGGCTTCCAAAAGGAATTTATGCCAAACTGAAGCCTGATGAATTTGGCTTTTCAGACTTACCTAACCACGAGGCTGTACTTGAAACTAGCCTTCGTCAGCATGCAACTCTCTCACAGGATGATGTGCTTACAGTAAACCATGGTACATTAACATACCATTTACGTGTCCTTGAGTTAAAGCCATCTTCTAGTGTATCTGTCCTAGAGACAGACATTGAGGTCGACATTGTGGTTCCTGATTCTGTTTCAGAGAGAACAAATCAACATGTCCTGAAACCTCTCATATTTGGAACATCAGAATCCGGAATCGTTGAGGAAGGGAACTATATGTATTACAAGTTTTCAATAGACGAAGAAACTTGGGATAAGATTTCTTCTGGAGAGGCCAAAATTGAGATAAAGATAGAATCAGATACACAGGATGGAGACACAGATCTGTACATTTCAAGGCATCCTCTTTTATTCCCAACCCGGCACCAACATGAATGGTCTTCCCATGATGTTGGTTCAAAGGCTTTGATCCTTAGCTGTAAAGACCGTAGATTGGGAACAGGTACCTACAGCATTGGTGTATATGGCTTTAAAGGAACACCTACGTACCGGATAGCAGTAGTCGTTCAAGAAAACCAGGACCGTAAGGTGGGCCAACAAGCGGTGTCTTCATCCTCACCTATGGAGATGGATACTGTAGAATGCAGGAATTGCAAGCATTATATACCTTCTAGGACTATAGCACTGCATGAGGCATACTGTAGCAGACATAATGTCCCCTGTCAGTATGCTGGTTGTGGGGTTGTTCTAAGGATTGAGGAGGCCAAAAATCATATCCACTGTGACAAGTGCGGACAAGCTTTTCACCGAGGCGAGATTGAGAAACATACAAAGGTTTTCCATGAGCCGCTTAGCTGCCCCTGTGGAGTTGTTCTTGAGAAGGAAAAGATGGTAAGTCACATAATTCCAAAGTTGTGATATGTTTTCATTTGATATTTGTGCAATGGATTATGTGGAATTGGGTGCGGGGGTGTGTCCAGGCGTCAGATATCATTAACCCTTAGGCTTAGGATACGGGGATCCGAATGTTGGATATTGTAACGGGTGGCGGACACTTGTCCTGTACTCTCACCCTTGTCCCTTGCTTAGTTGCTTGATGAGGTGGGGCGGGAGGGGGCAGGGACGGCAGAGCGATATAAACTCCTCGTTTGGGAGAGGTAGGCAGAGCATTGAGACATGTTTAAAAAATATATAAATAATAATACAAGCAAATATTATAATTCACAATTTGTGTCAGCTGCAAATACTGTGTAGAGAATATGAATAAACATTAGGTTTGTACTAAGTACTTGAGCAAATTGGAGTTAAATTGTTTTTCGTATCTTATCATTAGTTTATATTTTCTTTTGTTTAGGGATTTGTAGGTTTTCTTGAGATTTATATGCTTAAGAGGCTCTATCGTGTTATCATAGTTGGGAGCGAGCTCCTTTCTCAATGGGGGCGAGGTTCATATGAGAGTCCAACTTGGGAGTGTGAGAGAGGTGCCAAGGTGGATTCGCCACCACAATAGGGGAGGTTTCTGCTACTAAGGTCCCTTGTCATTTCTGATGAACACCGGTACTCTGTGAGTTGAATAGTACATAACACTTTTTTAGATCATTAGTGCTTGGATTCAAACTGTGGATACCTCCTTGTCTGAAGGAAATCGATAATACTTACCATCTCAATGGGTTTCACAAACATCAGCTTTATCAGACAATTTTTGCACCATGCAATTGGAATAATGATTAAGGGCTGATTTTTCCGCAGTTTCTAGGTGAAGCTGCTAAAGAGCTGAAAATGTTAGAAGCATTGAAAAATAAAAACTCACTTCAAGTCTTACTCGTATTGAAAGCATATATTGGCTTCATGCAATCACCTGAATTTTTCCTGGACTTCTCAATTTTGGCAGGTGCAACACCAGACCTTAGATTGTCCCTTGCGATTGGTTACATGCCGGTTCTGTGGAGACATGGTTCAAGCTGGGACTTCTGCTGCAGATGTACGTGACCGATTGAGAGGACTTTCTGAGCATGAGAGTCTTTGTGGGTCCAGAACAGCCCCATGTGATTCTTGCGGGCGAGCTGTCATGCTGAAGGAGATGGACATTCACCGAGTTGCTGTTCATCAAAAGAATTGACCCAGAATTTGGTTTTCTGCTTTGTCTTTGTGGATGGAGTTCGTCACTTGTGTCTTCAGGGTGCTGGTTATTGTGGGTTATTACTGAAAACATCAGTGCTGCTACAGCATCTTCTGTCTGATTACTTTCATGCGGTTGTATTGTTCTCTGAATTAATTGAATGGACATGGGCATCTATAAAAGCAATGCCGAAATTGTTCATGTGAATTGCAGTGTGTAAATTATCTGCTGTTAATGCAGGTGCATGTATCCCAAATTCGGTAGATGTAAGTGAATAAATTTAGCATTATATGCATTGCTATTTCATTCATTTTGTTACTTCCGTTCAATGGCTGGGGTTAGAGACCACAGTTGTATTCGGGGACAGTGCGTTGTCTTAGCATCTTCTGCATTCGTTGTCTTACGCGTCTTCTGCATTTGTTTTCCGTGGGAACTTGATACAAGTCCGCTGTGGGTACAATTGAACTAGTCATGCTACTGCAGGATGCTGTTAGAGAAACTACCAATTTCCTTCCATTGCGTAGAATGTGAGCAATTATAACAGTCTCAACATCTGAGACCTGCTGCCTAGCCCATTTCATTTGCTAGTGCTCTTAAGAGCATGTTTATAAGAGCATAGTTAAATGGGTCATTTAGCTATTTCTGGATATCTCAATAAAAAGTCATTCCAATAGTTAAGTTAAGACTAGCTATAATAGTTTTGTGAATAATGTATAGCTTAATTTTTTTTTTTTATATTTTCCAAAATCACCTCTTCAAACCCCCCCTCCTATCTCTTTAAAAGGTCAGGATAATTATATTAGATAGAATTGTTAAAATGATGATTGATATGTGACTAGTTAAAATAAAAAGTAGATAATTGGTTAGACATTTTAGTTAGGAGCTTTTGGACATATTCTAAAAGAGGCTAGCTATTGTGTTAGTTATTTTGCCTTCCTCTTATATGACTGGTTACTTGTAGCAATTCTCTCTCCAATCGCTATGTACAAAGGAAACTTGTTCGCGTCATCTCTCATCCGTTTCTCCACTCCTTTCGTGTCTTTTTTTCTTATCAAATTTGTCTCTCTTACATTCTACCATTAATTCTCATACTCTTTCGATTTTTTTCTAGTATTTTGGTTTTGTCATCAGTAGTTATAATTTATTTTCTAATTTTAGAGGCGAAGTCACGTGCTTAAAATATTTATACTCTTTCCCTCTCATTTTCTTACATATCCTTCACTTTCTTTCCTAAAGTACATTTCAAATACAAAAATAACTGACAAATCTCTCACCTTGCTTCCAAATTCTTAAATTCAAACTATGTGTAAATAGATGTGCTGTGACTAGGGGTGTAAGACTAAACCGGTAAACTGGACCAAACCGTCGGTTCGGTTCGATTTTGGGAGCAGACCGGTCCGGTTTGATTTTTTTTTAATTGTTTCGGTTTGGTTTTCGATTTTTGAGTTTTTGGGGCCGGACTGGATCGGTTTTAACCTTAAGTCATTTTATACTTTATAATTTTAAGTGTTTAGGTTCTTTATGTCTCACTCCCTCTGATTTTGTATTTTTTTTACTGAGTTCGTGTACTTATTTTAGTGATTTCTGAGTTCTGATCTTCATATACTAAGTTATGTTTTTGAGTTATTTGTTTACTGATTTCGCATTTGATTGTGGGTTCATATACTAAGTTATTTTTCTGATTTCTGAGTTATTTTTTACATTTTTTGATGATTTTGACTTAAGACCACCCAAACCGGAAACCGGACCAAACCGGACCAAATCGAACACCATCGGTCCGGTTTTCAATTTACGTTTTCCTCAAACCGGTCAACCAATTTGGTCCGAGTTTATAGGACAAATCGGACCAAACCGAACCGGTTACCCCCTAGCTGTGACACCTTCACGTTTTATCTCTTTAGCCCCTAAAAAAAATTCATTGAATTTGATTGTGGGGGTCACGAATAATTAAATAAAAAGAAAAGGAAAGATGCTACAGGGGTACATGTAGGCGTCACATGCTATAACAACTCTCCAGCTCCTTATTCAAACGCAGAGGCGGGAAAAAAATAGAGAATTTCTTTCGCAGGGCCTCTGCTCCTATCCCCAACCTCACAAATCCTCTTCGAATTCTAGTCCCAGACTCGGTAACAGTTGCAACAACACAGATTTACAGATTCTCAAGCCCTAGATCTGGTCATATTCCGGTGAAAATCTCCATATTCCAACCCTTGGCATGGCTGAAACCCTAAGCCCTAATCCGACAACTGCAAACAAGCAGAGATCGGTTATGCCCTCTCGACTCCAGTCTCCGACCAGTCCCTTCTTCTTGGGATCCAATGACGACAAACGCGAACGGGAACAGGCACGTGCCGCTCGCGCTGCCGCCGTCCGTAGGAAAGCGGCGGCGGCAGCGCCACCTCAGCTTCCTCCCGACGACTGTCTCGACAAACAACAGATTCTCGAGTTGTTTCAAAATTGCATTAAACTCGCCAGCGAAAATGTTCGTATGCATTTGTTGCCTGATTTAAAACATGAATTTTTCAGGTGATGTTGAATTGGAAATGCGTTTTGTTGATTTGAACGCAGAAAATTAACCAAAAGAATACGTGGGAGCTGAGTCTGATAGATCACCTTTGCGACATAATTAAGGTGGAACAAGAAGATGACGCAGAAACAAACTTTCAAAAGGTACGTATCACCTTTATATGGTAATATTATGGAAATTGTGGTGTTTGGACGAAATATATAAACAGATTCGGGGTTAACACTTCAGTCATAGACCAAGCTGTTCTTTTTGCTGTCATTTAGGCTCCGCTGGTGCTAGTTGGGCTGCTATATTTGAAGTTGCTAAACTTGGTGCCAACTTTGAAACAGGGCTTAGCTATTGCTAAATCTGCCAATTGTGGTGGTTTGTCTAAAAATGGTATTCATGTCATCTTCACCATCAAAAGCTGGTGACGATAAAAAATTTGGTAGTCCACTGTAGGAGCAACACTATAATGTAGCAACTTGCCAATATTCATTTCTATATTCTAGCAATAGCTAGCCAAATAGCAACTCACTATCAGAGATGTGTAGAGAATATTGTGGATTGTGGAGCCTAGCTATATATTTTAGGGCGGTATCTTTGATGCATCTCTTGTATTCCTTGTAATATTGGAAAATTGCAGCCATGGACATAGCCTGTATTGGGTAAACCACGTGCATCTGATGTCCTTCCGTGTTTGTGTTTTTCGATGACTACATCTTTTGCACTCATATCCCCTAGAGCCTGTATTAAGATTCCTTATATTTTTCATCTAAACGGTGAAAAGACTAAGGCATGGATCTTAGTTCAAATTCTTAGTTGAGAAGTATGCAGTATCTTTGTAAAACCTGGATGATTGGCACCCCCTTATCTTAGTATTATTGAAGACATAAGAGTGAGTTAACAGTCTTGTATTGCTTTCTCCTGGAATCTCTCTGACATTTTGGATTTTAGCTAAACTCATACTGACTTCAAGAAAGCTTGACACTCTATTCATGTCTTCTTCATAGCTTGAAGGAGTTGGATATGTAACCTTCTGAGTCATAATGCAGTTTCATCCAATTGATGTGTCATGTGACCTATGTAGCATGGATACAGACACGGACACGGTTCCAGAACACATCAATTCTAAAAAAATAGGGACACAAACATGGACAAGGAAAGGGATATGGCATTTTTAAATAATTTTTTTTAGTTATGCATATTTACATTATACCTGCTAAATATTTTTGTTCAAACTTCTATTGAATACATTATCGAACCGATGGTGTATGTCTATATGCATAAACCAATATTTTATGTTATATTTTCGGGCCCATCAATTCCTAAATTATGAATATCTGCCCCTGAAAAAATGTAAAAAATTTACAAAAACCAACCTGCTGTGTCCCTGTAAGTGTCCCGCCGTGACTCCACCATGTTTCCCCTTAAAAGATATTAAAATCTAATGGACATGCCACGTGGCATGTCCCATACGTGTTTTCGCTTGTCTCCATGTCCCTGAGTGTCTGACACGGATACGGCAACCTCCTAGCAGTGTCTGTGCTTCACAACATATGATTCATATTCAATCTCTTGTGGTTTGTTCATGTTCATGCTATTTTGACCGTGTTCTTATTGGTGGGCCAACAAATACACCCTACATTATTGATTCTTTGATGATTTTGCGAACAAGTGAGCGCTACAAACAATTTCTTCTCATTAATTGATTTCAATGAAGAGAATGCATATCATATATGCCTTGTACTCTTGTAGTATGCATGACCATATCTATGCATCATTGCTTCGTATTGGTGACATAATGCAAGTCATGGCTCGCTTACTACTCTTCTTACTGTTGTTTTTGCAGGCAAGTTGTACATTAGAAGCTGGAGTTAAGATTTACTCAATGAGGGTGGATTCAGTGCATTCGGAGGCATATAAGGTCCTTGGAGGGATTAATCGAGTGGGACTAGAAAATGAGCAAGGTTAATTTGCTATAACTTCTCGACCCACCTTCTTATGTTGCAAAAATTGTTTTACTCCTTGTGGTGTAATATTGTTTCTTCTACTTATTTCTGCCCCTCATAATTTTACTGGGCAGTGCTTGTATTTACAAACAGGAAGTTTGAGTCGGGTTAATCTCTCCTTGTCCTAACTCTTGTATTCCTTTCTTTGTAATTTTAACAACTAGATGTAATGCACCTCTTTTGGGTTGCTGAGTTTCAGCCTTTTACTGCACACTGGTGCAAGAACAATTTTTTTTTCAGCATTTTCTTGTTGTACTTTTGTGCCAGATAACATGGTGGAGGATGACAGTACCAACAAAGGGCAAGAGGGAGGAAATTCTAAGAAAGAGCAAGAGAGGAAGGTTGGTAGATCTCTACTTTCATAATATTAGTCAGCAGACTTTAACCAAAGGAAAATGTATATGCAGGTGTCCCCGTTATCTACTTTGGAATCATCATTCGAGGCTCTCAATGTGAAGAAATTTGACGGTGACTGCATCTTCTCAGTTATCTAATAATATTGTCATTCTAACTGTAAAGTTACAATTGAGTCTCTCTTCTTTTCAGTTGCATTTGCTGTGGATCCTCTCTATCACCAGACATCTGCCCAGTTTGATGAAGGTGGGGCCAAGGGTCTCCTCTTGAATAACCTTGGAGTATATGGAGACTGTCGGGTGCTTTTTGATTCATTGGAAGTCCCAGGGAAGTGTATGGTATCTGCAAATTCACAAGACAAATCAGACACAATTGATATTTCTTTTGCTAAAGGTGTGTTGCTTTTGCGATATGTAGTGATTCTGGCTCATCTGTTGCCTATATACTTGCTAATCTGTTCTCCTTGTTTTCTTTGTAGACTACATTGAACACATGGTGTTGAACATGCGTACCAGTGATGAAATCTGTCCAACACTAAGGGATATAGTTGATCAATTTGATGAAAATAGTAAAAGACCATCAGATATGTTTTCTTCTGGCCAGAAATTGGCAGAGCAAATTCATGAAGGCTGTAGTAATAGTAACAATGCCGAGTTTGATGGTGATGAGTTTGACAATTGTGGGACGTGGGCCTTCGATCATGATGAGCAAGCAAGTGTGGTTGGTGAAGACTGTTATGATGGAGATCCAATACCAAGTTCTCAGCAGGTGCTTTTTTCATGCTATGAAATAAATGTCATCAAAATTTTTTATTTCTCTGAGGTTTGGCTGCTAAAACATGCTTTTTGTCTACCATTTGGTACTTGACATTCTATTGTGATGGATTAACCTCCTGATTTGTTGCTAAATGATTTTACTTGGAAAAATTCTAAGGGTTAATTTTTCTGTCCATCGGATATTTTGTAAAGTGATTCTGTCTTTTGAACAAGATATGTGTATAAAGAAACATCTGAAACCAAAAGCCTCTTATATGCTTATTTTGCGATTTTTTGACAAGATTTTCCCATCTTATTAGCTTGTTACAGAAAATGTGCCCATCTTAATTTTCTTCTGCCATATTGATTGAATGGAGTACATTCTTTTCGTGTTGATGTTTTTCTGTTGTCTTCTAGTAACTCCCAGAGATGCCCCAGTAAAATGTAGCCACTTATAAGGCTCATATGCAAAAAAACTAAGCTGCAGATCTTGCTTATAAAATTTCATCTCATGGTTTGGTTCTCTTTTAGTTTTTGAAGGAGAGAAGAATAAGTACTTGCTGATACTGTATATTTCCTTTCAGGAAAATGAACAATTTGATGATTTTCATGAGCCTGACATGGATGGCAGGTTGGAGAAAGTCGATGGGTATTTGTTTTTAAGTTTGGGATTTACTTCAAAACAAAATGCCTGGGCGGGTCCTGACCATTGGAAGTATCGAAAAGCAAAAGGTAGGTTATCAAGGATTGTGGCAACCTAGGAAGCACGGATACCGATATGGGATATGGATACGATACGATATGGCAAAACCTAAAAAAAAGATACGGATACGGGATACGGCTATAATTTTTTTTTTGTATAATTATGGGTTATGTACTATGCATAAAAAGGAGCCAAAAGAACTAGAAGAGTAGTTGAATTGTTAATAACATTATACCAATCATTTTGCATAAGTTAATTTTTAAAAGTCATAGAAAGAAAGCGACCAAAGTCTAAACCAATAAGTGATAATTCTTACTAATTTTTACCCATATCAACTTGAACATTAAATTGCATTCTCTTTGCCTTCGTTGGAGAATATCACGACTTCTATATCCGGCTTATCAAGGAAAAGACTAGGAACTTCAAGTATACCGGCACCCTCAAGCGAATCAAATGCATCTCCCATCTTATCTCTAAAGTACCTGAGAAGTATGCATCGAGTATCTAAAAAGTATCTGAAATTAAAATGATTTAATTTTAATGTTGGATACTTATTTGGCTTACCCGATACGTATCGGTGTGTATTGGGTGAGTATCGGTATTCGAGAAGTATCCGATATGGGTACGTGACTAGTTTCGGAGTATCCGTGCTTCATAGGTGGCAACTATATCGTCAAACTACATGCTTGTTGCAGAATCTATTCTTCAGTTGTGAAATATAAAATCTGTTTTGTAGGTTCAGAGGATCCTCCCAAAGAAAATGGGTCACCATTAACAACCAAGAAACAGAGGAACAAAAAACTGGTAGATGTCGATATTGATTTTACAAAAGCATTGGACAGTGAGATATCTGATGTCTTTGCTCCTCCTAAGAATCCCAAGTCAATACTGCTGCCAGCAAATAGAGCACCTTGTAACACTACTCTTCCGGAAGATTGCCATTATCAACCTGAAGATCTTGTCAAGTTATTTCTTCTACCAAATGTTACGGTAGTACCCATTATGAATTACAAATGGACAGTTTGGGTTGCTATTTTAGAACTTATTTTTGTGGCTTCTGTTTATATTCTTTGACTATGGTTTCTGGTTACAGTGCCTTGGGAGAAGGGGAAGAAAGTCATCTGGTAAATAATCTTTGCGATGCTTTTGTTTTGTTTTTGTACACATTTCTTTTTATGTGGTCACGCCACCTTGTTTCTTATTCCAAGTCGCATATCCTCTTGTTTTTTCTGGTATAAGTGCCACTAATTTTTCTGTTGGTGCTCTTAAACATAATATATCCCTTTGACAGAGAAAGACTGTATAGTTAGGCTTGTGATCAGTAGGTTTGCATGCAGAATTTACTAATAAGTCACTGTCCAGATAACAGCACGGATTTTGAAAGTGGATAGAGGAAACAATGCAGTTTTTGACAGCATGGTTTTGAAAATGGATAACGGAAATGATGCAGTTTTTGAAGAAAACAGAATAAAAAACAGGCAGTAGAGAGAAAAAAAAATTATATCAAATTCTTAAAACTGTTGAAAATTTTAATGCCAGTTTTCCCCAGAGTAATATTACAACATTGTGATGCGTGAGAGTTCAAAAGCAATGGCGTTATTGCACCATTGTAAGAATGATAGAATCTTCATATAATAAGCGTGAGATGATGATTTAATGTGGATTACGATGCCTGGTTCTTCTGTCAGAAAAATGGAGTCAACAAAGAGATGATTACAGTCAGCTGCCGACATGGGATGATGAAAATGAATTTGGTGGTCAATATGATGATGGAGATGCTCATAGTGATGTGGAAGACTCGAACACACTTGTTTCTCAGCCTCGTCAGGTTGGTATATTCTTATTTAGTCCTGATGTGTGCACTCATGTGCGGGCTTGAGTGAAATATGCGGGTATGGAGGCTACAAATGACATTGCGGTCACTTCTCATTATGAGTTGATAATTTTTATTTTGGAATTGATGGGAAAGGCATTCAGATCATCTTTATGGTTTGTATTTAGTGTTTAATATGGCAATGCCCCTAAATTACTAGTATGCTTGCACATCTATTTTACCCAAGCATATACTGCTTTGTTCAGGTGAATAAGATTGAAGTAAAGTATGATAAAGCTTCTAAACAAGTTGACGTTCAGACACTGAAAGAAACTCTTTGGGACCATATACAAGGATTTGCTCAAATATCTGATCAGGTACTTACTTGCACTCAGTGAGATGCCAAAGCATATTGAGCTGATGGAATTATAAATTCTTGAGATGATTGAAGGAATGAAATTGCTGTCTTCTTTAATGTGTATATTAGCTAAAAAGGATGAACGTATTTTCCCAAGGAAAGACCAGAATACAAGGCATAATCTTTTAACCTGTACATTGTCCAATTGGTAAAACACCTTAGGTGTATTCTTGGAATAATCACGGGATAAATATGCTGTTGATTGGAATGGTTTTCTATTCCTTGCACAGTCCTTTAAATGCCTATTGTTGTTGATATTCTCATTCGATGTTGTGGTAGGGCAATGATTTTGATTGCCTGTTACATTGTAATTGCTCATTCTGTGCTAAACCTAAACCTGAAACGGTTGTTGAAAGGGTTTCTTTACTTTGTTTCTTTCTTGTTACTGTTGTTACTATCACTTTTTGGGTTTGGGTGTTTTATTTAGTTGGAGGAGGATAACATTCGATTTGTTCCCGATCTTATTCAAAATTGAAGAAAAAGTGAAGGGCCTCAGATGGGTGAATTCTGTAGTAAATATTCTGGAGGTCAGGCATTTTGTCTAGAAAGGCCTGGAAATCATAATCACAACAAGCGTAGTTTAGGTATTATGCTAGATGTTCTAGGAAATTGTAGGAGGGGAGACCCTAGATGGTGTCCCTGCAGGGAGGCAGGCCCTATTCTTAAGTTTTTATTAATTTGCATGGCATCGGCTACTACTAATACTGTATACACAATGTCTAGATGACCAAAGCAGAATTGCTAAGACATCATCATGTTGTGGAAATGCACGGAACTCATTGTTGTTCAATTCTGAAGATACTTCTTTACTCTGGTCCAACTATTTACTAGATACGGGACCAATTAAAATTCATTTGGACAGCGTGCCTTCCCAACCCCCCCCCCCCCAATTTTTTGTTGTTGTCTGACTTAAATGCTATATTCCAATCATGATGGTTGTTCTTGTTCTTCTTTTAATGCACAAGGTAAATGATGAAAGGGTCTGCCTCTGAGGCTCTGCTCAATGCAAATATAGCATTTCTGAAGCACTTTCGCATGTATATTTGCACTTCCCATGCATTTTTATGTACTTTTTACACCCATCGAAGCTAAACATGGCCCGATGACAGTTACTAACAATTTACAACGATAACAATTTAATGCTGGACAACTTCATTTGTGAAATGGGCAGGAAGAAGAAACGGTATCTTTCAAGCATGTCTTGGCTAGCTTTCCAAACAACTGCAGGGCGGCTGCAGCGCTTGAGGATATCTCTCCCCACTTGTGTTTTATATGCGTATTGCATTTAGCGAATGAGCACGGGCTGAGCATCCGTGGGTGCACCAACATGGATGATCTCAGTATACACGTTCCACCTCACAAAGATACAGCATCGAGTGCAGTGATTTGATGCCTCAGCGTATCCACTATCCAGGTGTTTCTGTACTTTTGCCCTTGTATAATTACTAGTTGTAGCTTTTGCTCCATGTATTAATTACCCTCAGATCATTCTCAAGCTAATGCAAAGATTTAGTAATGCCCTTGATGTTGTACTGTTAATATTGTCCAAAATCATGTGTAGGTTTTGCCGACTATCATTTCTGTCCATCTGTGTTCCTTTGATATTTTGAACATCCACGTTTTTGTAGAGGTTTTGAAAAGTCGTTTGACATTTAGTTAGGGTTTCCACCTAAGATGTATACTTTGTTTTGCCTGCCACTGAAACTAGTTTGCCTGGTGAATTGTTCCTGGACTTGCCTACTTTGATTCTTGAGTTCGAGGGAATCTGTTAATCAATGGTTTCATTTCGACTGTATTATTATTTTTTCATTTTTATTTGAATTTTTTTGTTTTGTATCAATTTCAATGATTTCGTTTTCCTTGTTATGCAAAATGTGTTTCAATTTTAGAAATTCTCTGAGAGCAAAGAGTCGCCCTGCATTGGATTTTTTTGCCTAAATTAACTAATTTATTTATTTATTATCTTTATTATTATTTTTTGTATTTGTTATGTTTTCATGAATTTTTGGTTGTTTATTGTTTAGTTCCGACGAAAAAAATTTAAAAAATATAAAATTATGTCCACAAACTAAAAAAAATGCTAAAAAAATGAAAATAAGTCAAAATAGTTTTTCGTCTTTAATAAGTTTTTTTAATTTTTGAACATAATTTTGTTTCGAAATTACATCATTTTAATCTGCTTTGTCTTTAAAATTATATCAATTTAACTTATTATGTGAATTGTTATTAAAATTATATCATTTGATTTGCATTACATATACACTACGACAAAGTTGTACTACAAAATATGTAGCAAAAATCTTGCGATGTAGGCACGGGGAAGGGTGAAACTAAAACATGGTACATACAATGAATCACATGATCAACATGGTTCATTTATGGCATCGACTGGACGTTGTCCTTTTTTGTTTTTTTGTGGTGCAGAATCATCACCAGCTGAAGCAAAATAGTTTGGCTCCTTTCCTGGGAATTAGGTGTCTTGGAGTGAATCTGAACCGTTTATTGTCAGAACGGACGACTGGATGGACT
This sequence comes from Arctostaphylos glauca, assembly GCA_019985065.2. Taxonomy (NCBI): domain Eukaryota; kingdom Viridiplantae; phylum Streptophyta; class Magnoliopsida; order Ericales; family Ericaceae; genus Arctostaphylos; species Arctostaphylos glauca. The sequence continues at coordinate 25,686,469 of JAHSPW020000007.1, read as the reverse complement.
CACTATGAGTCCCCTCGTTACATGGTCTCCATCTCCCCTTTTTCCTATCCCTTTTGTCCGGTTTCAATGTTTTTAGTCTCTTGTGTCACGTCTACAATCATTGGGCCTAAGTGCTCCACAAAATAAGGAAAAAAACAACTAATTTTTCATCCAGAGGAGGCGAGAGGATTGCAGTTTGTTTTCTAAAAGGCAATTAAGCATTTGGGTGTTAGAAAACACGTGGGTATGTACGTGTTTTTTTTTTGCATGCAAGAACTCTACATTTGCCTAAACTACACACAATTGCATAAACACTCATTTGGTGTAACGACCCGTATTTGGTGTAAGGACTTATACTTTACGCAAATATGGGTCTTTTACACCATGTGAGTGAGTGATTAAGGTATGAGGTAGGTGTGGGATGAGGTGAATTAATGAGGCTTTATCTCAGACTAACTACCATCTCATTAATTATTGAGTACTTTCAAAGTATCATGTGGTGTTGCTTAAATGTCACACTTGGCTAATGAATTACTACCACATACACTATGCGAATCATTTCTTATTTCCTAACAAATGTGTGTGGATGATCCATTTTAAATATTTGTTTGGTAATTTGTTCAAAGTTTCACATGAAAATATCATAAAGTATACCTGAAGCGTTCAATAATTACTCTTTAGCATCTTTGGTTTCGATGTTTACATGTCCCCACATAAGTTCTGAGTAGTATAAGTGTGTAATTTAGGTGTGGGATGAGGTGAATTACTGCACTTTTAAGTTTTATCTCAAACTAACTACCATATTATTAATTAGTGAGTACTTTCAGTGTGTTATGTGGCGCCACTTAAATAATACTCTCGGCTAATGAATTAGAGTATCTACATTGGCCTCTCTTTCACTTATTTTCTATTTTGAAGAGTAATTCTTTTAGATACGTTTTTATCAGTCTTCTTTAATGGTCTCTTTATTTTGTGAATGTTACATTGACTCTTTATATTTGAAAAATCACTCTAGTCTCCCTAAGATTTATTCTTTTTTTTTCTTTCCTTTTTTTTTTGAATTGAATATGAAAGAAAAAAATGAAAGAATATTTTTTAAAAAATATGAATAGAACAGAAAGTGATGCATGAGACATTAGAAAATTTAGTTCTCTAAAGTAGAAAAATAAGAATTTCCTTTTAATTTGATTCAAAAAATAAAAAAATTGATATGAAATATTATGAATACTCTTACTGCAACATGCTCTATGTTGGATTGCTTTTCGTTTCTCACAACCTAACAAAGGTGTGTGGAAGTTCCACTCTGAAATATTTGTCCGGTATAAAAAATGCTGTAAATAATGAACCCCACAAAGGATCCTCCACCGATCACGTGGCGAGCCTTGGGGCTTCCCTTTTGCCTTGGAAAACCTCACCTCTTCTTTTTTCTCTCTCTCTAGCGGGTAATTTTTTTAGAATATTTTTTTATTTTAATTTTTTTAACTTTACGTTAAATACTTAAAATTATTGATTTATCTCTTAAATCATTCAAAAATATTTATATTTATCACATGTTTTAATGTGCTCAACTTTGAAAAAAGTAATTGATTAATACTGCTCATTTGAACCCCTTTCGGTTGTACTTTTTAAATTTTATTATCAAAAAATACTAAAAATTTATCGTTAATTTAAAAAAATTATTTCGGAATTAACCTTGAGCTCAATTTTTTTCTTAATAAAGGATTGTTGAATTATGGTAAGGTATTTTGTTAATTTATATTTTGTTGTTGATTTATAAAATAAAGTTAAAAATTTCTTAAATCATCCAAAAATATTCACATTCATTACATGTTCCAATGCGGATAACTTTGGAGAAAAAAGTGACCGACACTTCATTTGAACCCATTTTGGTCTTTGTTTTCCAATTTTGTTCTCGAAAAAATACTAAAAATTTACCGTTGACTTAAAAAATTTATTTCGAGATTAACTGTGAGCTCAGAATATTTTGATAAAGGGTTGTTGAATTATGGTAAGATATTTGTTAATCCAAAGTATAAATCAACAAATAAGAACAAAATATAAATCAACCATATACCAAAATATCAAAATATGTTGTATTTGTATTTTTTTATCAAATATGTTACCATAATTTAACCCTATAAAAAAATAATTTTTATAAATCAACCCTATATCAAAAATAATTTTTAGTTAATTTTTATCAAATATCTTACCATGAGCTCAGAATATTTTCAAAATTATGATAAGGTATCAAAATATTCCTAGCTCTCGATTAATTCCGAAATAATTTTTTTAAGTCAATGGTAAATTTTTAGTATTTGTTTGAGAATAAAATTCAAAAAGTACAACTGAAAGGAGTTCGAATGAACAGTGTCGATCACATTTTTTTCAAAGTTGTGCACATTGGAACATGTGATGAATTGAATATTTTTATATGATTTAAGAATTTCTTAACATTATTTTATAAATCAACAAAAGAAAATATAAATCAACAAAATACAACAAAATGTAAATCAACAAAATACCTTATCATAATTCAACAATCTTTTATCAAAAAATTTTGAGCTCACAGTTAATTTCGAAATAATTTTTTAAGTCAACGAAAAATTGTTAGTTTTTTTCAATAATAAAATTCAGAAAATACAACCGAAAGAAGTTCGAATGAGCGGTGCCGATCAATTATTTTTTAAAAAAATTGCACGTATTAGGACATGTGATGAACGTGAATATTTTCGAATGATTTAAGAGATAAATAAATAATTTTAAGTATTCAATGCAAAATTAACAAAATTAGAATAAATAAATAAAGATAAAAAAATTACAGAGAAGAAGGGGTGAGGTTTTCCAAGGCAAAAGAGAAGCCCCAGGAACCAGTCACGTGATCGATGGGTGATTTCCTGTGGAGTTCATTACTTCTGTCCTGTCTGATCGGATATTTTGTTCAAAGTTTCACACGAAAATGTCAAAAAGTATACTCGAAGCGTTGAATAATTACTCTTAGCATCTTTGGTTTTGATGTTTTATAAGTCCCCACATAAGTAACAATCAATCACATTTATCACAAGTCCAGCAAAAAAGGGACCATTTAAAGACACACGAAATGTGTGTGTTGGAACTTCACATTTCAACCATACGTACATATCCTTGTTATCCTCGAAGACATGTGAGGAATCAATACAACAGCTGATAAATGCTCAACTTAAGCGTAATTCACGTGGCGTTTCAGAATCTATAATCACCACATAAGTTTCGGGGAGGTTATATTATAGTTACCCGTAATGTGGGTAAACCAATATAGTTTTATCAGTTTTATTTTTAAAATCGCATCGTTTTGACTTATTATGTGAATTATTATCAAAATATGCGAGATCAAAACGATGTAATTTTGAAAGCAAAATTGACTAACTTATGTCGTTTGCTCGCACTACAAGTAACTGCACTATATCTCTTCCAAATCTAAAATATTTACTCCATTCGTCCCATTTTCATAGTCCATTATTCTAATTTAGGACGTCCCAAAATGAAAGTTCACTTTCTAAAAATAACAATTAAATTTTTTTTTGTCCATTTGTTTAAATAAAACTTGTACTATACACATCAATCAAATCAAGTGTATATTTGAAAAGAAAAATATTTTTTGTAGTAATGATTATATTCCTCTAAAAAGTTAGAATCCCGAAGAGGAACTATTAATTTGAGATGGAAAGAGTAGTTGTAAACTTGCGTGATATGGTTAAGCATTCAAGAATGCCACGTGTAGATGTTTACGAGGGGCCAATAATTTAGTCAAATAATATTTTAAAGGCTTAGATGTTTATAGTTTTGTCTCACACAATAAGGCTTTTGTCTTGACATTTGATGGATGTAAACTATGAGTTTGCGGACCAGGGGGCCTGTTATTGCCTACAACAAGGTATATTGTGCGTTAAAATGATATTATTTTGGTATGTAATACACTATCCGAACAGTCATTCGTTGACCGAATAATTTTTTGTCAGTGTTTTAGGCGCCAAAACGATGTCCTTTTAGCGCGCAACACAAGCTGTTGCACACAATTCGCAATAGCCTCTCCAATTCCATGAGTTTGCACTAATATTTTTTTTAAAGGCAATGAGAATTATTTGATATTTTCTAATTTTTTGCACAACTTTATATTTAAATTTTTTGAGTTTCATTATTCATCTCTACGAGAAAATTTTAAAAAATAATAAAAATATATAGAGAAATTGAAAAAAATTCAGTAAAAACAACGCTAAAGACAGTGAAAAGTTATCCTCAGAGTTTTTTTTTTTTTTAGTGAATTTTTTATCATACTTTTTAGTTATGAATTCATTATGAAAAAATATTTTTTGCAGCAATAATTATGTTCCTCTAAAAGTTATAATCCCAAAGGGCGACTATCAATTTGGAACAGAGAGAATAGTTGTGAACTTTGGGTGATATGGTTAAGCATTCAAGAATGCCACGTGTAGATGTTTAGGAAGGGCCAATAATATAGTCAAATAATATTTTAATGGCTTAGATGTATATAGTTTTGTCTCACACAATAAGGCTTTTGTCTTGATCTTTGATGGATGTAAACTATGAGTTTGAGGACCAGGGGTCTATTATTGCGCACAATAAGATATGTTGCGTGTTAAAATGATATTATTTTGGCACCCAAAATATTGCCTGAATAGTTATTCATTGACCGAACAATTTTTTGTCAGTTGTTTAGGTGCCAAAACGATATCATTTTGGCGCGCAGCACAGGCTGTTGTGTGCAATACACAGTAGCCTTCCCAATTCCATGAGTTTGCATTAATTTTTTTTTTAAAGACAATGAGAATTATTTGATATTTTCTAATTTTTTGCACAACTTTATATTTAAATTTTTTGAGTTTCATTATTCATCTCTACGAGAAAATTTTAAAAACTAATAAAAATATATAGAGAAATTGAAAAAAATTCAGTAAAAACAACGCTAAAGACAGTGAAAAGTTATCCTCAGTTTTTTTTTTAGTGAATTTTTTTTCATACTTTTTAGTTATGAATTCCTTACGTTAAAACAAATGGTAAAATTAAAAAAATTTACACAAATTTTATAAACTGCTAAAAGAAATAATTGAAAGATAATGACAATAACATCCGATGGACCAAAAGAATCGTTTTTTTTTTTTTTTTTTTTGTGGGTAGGAGCTAAAAGAGATGAGGCAGCTCAGGCAGGGACCAATGCTCCTTCCTAGCTACGGAACAAAAAATTACCCCATAGTTGGGCTACTGCAAGCATGATAAGCAGTACTTGAGTTAGACCCATCATCTCAGTCTACATGTTCTTCGTATAAGTAATCCAACGTGTTACATTCATACACGTTTGATTAAAGACGAAGATTAAGCCAAGCCTGTACGTTTTTTCTCATTAACGAGCATGTTTAAAGCTTTCTACAAATTAGCTTTTCAGGTACTACAGTCTCCTGTCTCTCGTATACTAAATAATTGTAGGGTCTAAGCATGGATGATTATTTAGTTTGATCCGAGCTCATCTGCTCCGTTACTCGTTTCATTCAGATTGTTAGGATTTTAAATTTTTTTTAGGGATTGGCGGATTTGAAGGGGAAAAAAATGGAGATCGGATTGGAGACGGACCCAAATAACTATTAAATATATATTTGTAAATATTAATTTTTGTAAGAAAATTAATATTTTGTTTTATTTTTTTGTCTTCAACCTTTTTTTGGGGCGGAGCGAGGATCTATGAATTCCCATTTAAAACGGGGATGGGGGGTGAAGGTGATTCTCCTTCGAAGAATCAGGAGGAGATGAAGATAGATATCAAGTTTGGAGATGAAAGACAAGAATGATTAAATTCGTTTTTGATATATCCCGTTGTCATTCCTAAGTTTAAATCTTATAAAGATTGATCTCCTAATCTGCTCGACTTAAATAGCCAATCAAGTCATCTTTTTCTTCTTTAAAATGCTATTTATTTGTCTCGTCATTTTATCTTTCTCACTTTCTACTAGCTAAGTAGCCAACGGGCTATGTTTTACTATTCCTTCTTTCTTTCACCATTTGCTCCAATTCTCAAGGTCTTGAACTATTTTTCGGTTTCGTCCTATATGCTATTTTTTTAATTATTAATTCATCTTGATGGGACAAATATAAATAGTAAAAATTTATGAGCAAAACTTTAAAAAAGATAGATGCTATTGAATTAATTTTGTCTTTTTTCAAAGTTTTAAAAAGTTTGGTTTATATTTTCTTCGATTTTTTTTTTGTTGAACCGACTCAATAATTTATCAAAATTTTACACAAAAACCAACAAAATACAGAAAAAAAACTCCAATAAAAATATTAGACCAAACTCATCTATGAGATAATAGTAGTTTGAAATATACGTCATTGCCTAGTCATCGTATGTCGATACTACATGTGTAACAATTTTTTTATTAAAAAATAGTAAAGTTAATTTTATTTGATAAGGAAAAAAAAAGAAGAGAAAGTGGGTGTTTGGGAGGAATTTTTGAGATGTTTTTTGGATTATGGAATTCCCATTTTGAGATTTTTAAGTGTTTGACATACTGATTTTGAGATTCTAATTATGAGATTCTGATTGTGGGATTCTAAAAACAAGCATTTAGAGCCACAATCTCAAAAGTAAGTCTAAAGCTACTTTTGAAATTTTGATTTAGGATTCTAAAATTACTATTATTATTCTACTCACAATTGTTTACCCACAATCTAATAATTTGATTATACTACCAAACAGTTCGCAGATTTATAATTTATTTTACATAATTTTATCAAACACTTCACAGATTTTAATTATGAGTTTTCAGAATCTAAAACTTCAAAATCAGAATTCAAAAATCTAAAAACACCTCAAAAAATCCCTCCCAAACACCCTATTGTGTTCAAAATTGAAATGCATTTTTAAAAATATATAGTCAGACTAGAAAGTGAATTTTTTTTTTATTTTATACTTTTGAGTAGTTGCTATAACAGATGCTCCGTGCAATAGAGTTGCTAGAAATTAACCCAAATGTATTTTTTGCCCCATATATTATAAGTTTGTACACAAAAATTCTCTAGCAAAAGCACCATCCAATATAACAACTTTGGGCAAATATTTTATTTTATAGAATTACTATTTTTGTATTATTTTTATAGAATTACTAGTTTTGGAACAGTGTTTTTACAATTGAGAGAGGAGAGAGAGTGAGTGAATTATTAATTATATGTTTTTTATGAGAGAAAAATGCTTCAATACAAATTCTTTAAAAATTTAGAGAGAATCCGAATATTGTAATGTGTAGCATTTTTGTATTTGAAGCAATCGCGAGCGGATACTTAGGTGACAATGTATGAGTTTTAAGTTCAAGTCAATCGAACGACGTTGCTGTGCCGTATTATTATAACTAAATATGTCAAAAAAATGTGTACAAGTATAGCCTAACTAAATTATTGTATTTTTTTTTGTTTTTGTTCAATTGTTTTTGTATTTGTTATTTTGTGTTTAATTTTATGAGTTATTGGTCGTCTTGATGAGAAGAATTAAAAAAATAAAAAATATGACCAAAAGTTTACAAATAAAAAAGTTAACTAAAGACGACAATAACCCAAAACGAACATATATTTTAGAATTATTTTTCTCTTATGAACTTTTTTTTTTTAAAAATTTGGTTCAATTCTTTTACGTTTTTGAAAACTCCTTATGAGACGAATTAATAATTTACAAAAATTTGACGTAAAATTACAAAATGCAAAAATGAGATATTTTTGCCTTGCCGATTGACATATAAATGTAGGATTTGGGAAGATTGTAGTGTAATTTGTCGTAATGCGGACCAAACGATATAATTTTGTCCACTTTGTCCTTGAAATTTTATCATTTTAATTTATGACTTGAATTGTTATCAAAATATATAAAATTAAAACGCATAATTTTGAAAGTAAAATAAACAATATATCGTTTTGCTCACGGTACACGGGTTTCCAAATCCATAAATGTGTGCCTAGAATTTATTTGATTCCATCGTACTTGTCACGTGGAATTAATTGCTGATACTTCAATTATGAATCCGTAGACACGTGCTGAAACACACCCATCTCATAACGTCACTGCTGTAGCCATCTATCTATACACGTTTTCTCTTTAAATAAAAAAAAAAATTACATATAAATTTACATCAACACTATTAGTATTTTCTTATCTTTTAAATATTTTTCACTCACAAAAAATACCTTCAAACTTTTCCTCATGTTTAAACTTTCTTTTATTTTTATTGAATTATTCTTGTCTTTACTATGTTTTTTAGGGTCATTAATTTGTCTCGACGAGAATTTTAACAAATTTAAAAAAAAATGAACTGAAATTTAAAAAATCAGAAAAATAAATAATTCAAACAATCTGTGTTTGAGAATAATTTTACTTTTAGTAAACTTTTTCTTATGTTTTTAGTATTTTTTTACTTTTTAAATTTTTTTTATTTAGTCGAACTAATAATTCAAAAAAATAAGAAACAAAAAAGACAAAAAAAAAAATCCAAATAAGTTAGGGCAAATGAGCCCTTATTACATTTACTATTAAACTGTATTTCAGAATTTTTGTGCTTTTGTACATAATACGTGTACCACGCTAGTAATTTATATTCTATTTAAATTAGGTTATAGTCTTATCTGAAAACTATAAGGAAAAAAAAAGTTTTTAAGTTATCTAACTGCGATTTTTTCTTTTTAATTTTTCTAATTTGTGGTCATTGAATAAAATGTATTGAGATATTTTTGTTCACGATTCAAACCGTTTATTTTTCTAATCACAATTCCTAAACTATAAAGTAAAAAAAAATTATTCGGACATTACTAAATACAGAATCAAATTGTATGTCGGCCCACATGGCCACAGATATTATCTAAGTCATTCATTGTTTTCAAAAAAATTCCAAAAATTTGTGTATTTATAATTCATCTGAAATACTTATCGCTACATAATTTATAAAAATAGTACGTAAAAAGATGACATGATATTCCGTGAGAGTTTAGTAATAAATCATCGGTCAATGCCTTTTTATTTTAAAAAACAATATTAATCCTATTTTTCTATTATGTAGTTTATTAATTCAAATCCCGCATAGGGCGAGGTGATCCCATTCTCTTTTTTATATTGTTCATTGATTCTGGGCAACGTAAAGACCACATGCAGTTCTTTTAAGATCAAAAGAGATTAAAAAAAAAAAAAAAAACAGAAAATGAGGCCCCATCCTTGTGGCAGCCAGATTCTCTATATAGGATGAGGATAGACTATCCTGGATTTTGTGCCAGACTCTCCATACAGGATGAGGATAGACTATCCTGGATTTTTCTGATCTATTCTAGTTATTACAATTGTTTTAATTTTATATTTCGTTGAGAACACTGTGGTATCAAAAATAAAGATTGAAATTTTTATAACAAATTTCTTACGGAATAAATAAATTTCCATTCATTTTGTTAATAATTATTTTAAGATAAATGTATTCGATCTACATAAAGTTTAGAACATTATATATTCTTTATTTTTTTAAAAAAATTAACAATATTGGTCATTTAAATGAACAACTCTCAGCATGATCGTCTAAGTCTCTCTCTTTTTTTTTTTTTTTTTTATCCTTTCAATATTTATGCTATTATTAAAGAAATACCTATTTTTTGGTGTGAACACCTTTCCAAAACGGTTCACACTTTTTATTTTTAAGAAATTTACAAAAAACCTTCATAGAAATATTTACATAAATTAATTATCAGCAAACTACATATAAAATTTCTCTCAGTTACCCAACTTCCATAAGAATGCCACCAAAAAAAAAAAAAAAGATGCAAATTTTTTTTTTTCATCCTCACGACATCAATACATTTTCATTCTATTTTTTCTCTCATACTCTCTCTTCTCACTTTAATTTATTTCAAAGAGCATATTT